>VZRF01004449.1:233346-320752 GCA_013396875.1 Vireo altiloquus
GTTCTGGATCACATCCCATTCTCAGGATCCCATCCCATACTCAGGATCCCATCCCATACTCAGGATCCCATCCCATACTCAGGATCCCATCCCATACTCAGGATCCCATCCCATACTCAGGATCCCATCCCATACTCAGGATCCCATCCCATACTCAGGATCCCATCCCATGTTCAGGATCACATTCCATTCTGAGGATCACACCCCATATTCAGGATCACACCCCATTCTGAGGATCACATCCCATTCTCAGGATCACATCCCATACTCAGGGTCACATCCTATACTCAGAATCCCATCCCATGCCTTTGTTCCAACACCACATGGAATCATGCTATGTTCCCACCTTTCGTGCTGGAATGAACACAAAAAATCTTCACATCTAACAAGAGAATTCCTCCTTTTTTGTAGAATACTTTATTTACTGACTTGTCTAATTTAGTGCAATTCTCATTTTAGCAAAGCAGTTTGTTGATTCAGAGTCCAGGGTTTTGGTGTCACCACTTGGATGGAATTGCCACCAATGTGTTGAAGGTGATATTGGTTTGCAGGTGGCTGATCAACATTTTGGGGGTAAAAGAATTCATTTTGTGGGTAAAAGAAGAGAATATTCAAACTGATGCAGTGGCTTTTCCTTTCACTTCCAAATTTTGGTCCAGATCAGCCCCTGGTTTACCATAAACAACAACATCCAAGGAAAGGAGATGGAAAAAACCACTGAGGGATGACAGAGATGGATAAGAGACCATGAAATGTACTTTTGAAATACCTTCTTGTAAGGAGGAGCTGGAAATGTCCTATAATTCCTTTTAGGATACTTGTCCACCTTTAAATTACAGCTGTTGTAGGGTTTGGCTGTGCCCGCATTTTCAGGAAGAGTTATTCCTATTAAAGCCATAATATCTGTATTTAGTAGTTTTAAGCAATCCTGGAGTTTTCCCATGTTTCTGGATAGGGCTGGGAAGTGCTTTGGAAGCAGATTCATCATTTCAGGCAGGAAAACACACATGAGGAGTTGGAACTGTAGAAGTACTTACAGAAAAAGGCAGGGATTTTGTCTTGTTTACATTTCCCCCATCGAAACCATGTTTCGAAATGATTCTGAAATGTTTTAGAAATTGTTTTTAACTTTTGTCAGAAGCTGACAAGCTAAACTTAGGTTCCTCCTAAACACATAACTCAGAACATGAAAGCAATTCCTCCCTACGGTTCCGTAAATGAAAATAATTTAGTCTTTGGTCTTACTTTTGGCATTTGAGACAATCAGTTCCTTTGGTAAGACCTTATGATATATTAATTTGTAGCTGCTACTTTCATCTGCAGCTGTGCCACTGGAAGCTGAGTTGCCTACGAAAAAGGAATTTGATGTTTGCTGTTCTATTTTTTGTTTCTAATGTCCACATTTACATAAAGTACCTGTTTGTTTTGCCTTTTGAAGTCGGAGAGGAAGGGATGAGATGCTCTCGGTGAAAATGAGGTTTCTTGTCTCTGTTTTTGGGGTTTTTTTTCCTGAGGAAATAGAGCTGGCCTGGGGAGGGAATCTGGTGGGTGTTACCTGTTGTGTCAAGGAGGGTTACGTTGGGTATCAGGAGAAAGTTCTTTCCAAAGGATGGTTGGGCACTGGAAAAGCTCCACAGGGAATGGTCACAGCACCAAACTCTGCTCACAGCCACAGAAATGTTCCTGTATTATGCTCCCTGTTCCCAGCACAAATCCAAACCACCACCCCACACCTTCCATGAAGAAAATGCCCTCAACCCATCCCAACCCAGCCCACCAGCCCTGAATCTTGATGAATTTTCTGTGTGAAAACCAAAAAAAAAACCCTTGCAAAGAGGAGGACAAAGGACAGGGGAGACACGCCGGATAAACATGTCCTGGAGTGTTTATTTTTGGAGCTTCCAGGGAAATGTAGGCAGCTCTGCTGCGTGGTTGTCATAGCAGTACCTGTCAGATCCACGCTGTGCTCTCAGAATTACCTCCAGTGATGTTTGTGACCATCCATCAGGAGTGGGCAAACCCTGACGTGCATCAGGAACCAGAGCAACTTTTGCGTAACTCGGAACCCTCAAAAGCAGCTCAGGCTTCAGCTGCCTCTGAGTTTATCCTTCCTGACAAGTCACCCAAAGCCAAACTAAAACTGGGGTTTAGCTTATGGAGATTGGGCTTAATTGCCATATTCTGCTGGGTTCGAGGCAGGCTTATGGAAACAAAAGCAGGATGGTTTTAATAAATGTATGAAAATAGGCTATTTGCGCTTACATAATTGACCAGTCAAGTTGCATCCATCAGATGAGTGCAAGTGCAAAAGCTCTTTGTAAAACCCCGAGCTCCTGCTGGATGAGGTGTAGTTTTCATAACAGGAAAAAAGAGGCCAGGATGGCAAAGATTCGGGATTGAAAACCACAAGAAAAGCAGGGATGCAGCAGAGTTTCACAGCCTATCAGGTGTTACTAAATCTATGGGATTGGGGTGGAGGGAGCAGAAAAAAGCTTTAAAGCCATTATTTCATTTCCCAAACCCCTTCATGGGTTCAAGCCTGTGTTAATCCCATATTCAAAGACATTATTCATGGCCTTAAATTGCTCCAGGGGAGGTTTAGATGGGAGATTAGGGAAAATTTTTTCATGGAAAGGGTTATCAAGCCCTGCCCAGGCAGTGGTAGAGTCCCCATCCCTGAAAGTGTTCCAAAAACATCTGGAACAAGGTGGGTTGAGGGTTGACCTCAATGACCTTAAAGGTTTTTTCCAACCTTAACCACTCAATTTTATGATTAGTGGCTATTACTTGAAAATCTGAATTTATAACTGGGGCCCTGATCATTAAAATATTTCCTCAATATATGTTTTAGTGGAATATGGTAACTGGTTTACATTCCCCAATTGGAACTGGGATGAAGGAAGGAAGTGTTTGAAATGCAATTATATTTCAGGAGGCCAAGGGATGCATTGTTTCAAGAGTCTGAACAGTACAAAAAGCTTGGATTAGAAGGAATTGCTGCTACTTTTCCTGACTATTAATGCTTTTCCTATAGGACTCTATGCCTACTTAGAAAGTTTTAAGAGTCCAGACATGAAGCTTGAACAATCAAATAATTCCATTCAGGGCTGGAACGCAAGAAGACTTCAAATGGGAGCAATTTTGTTTTTCTTTAGTGCTGAATATTTCTCTCTATAGAAAAACCTCCCACTATTTCCACATGTATGGGCTGAGGATAACAAATTTCAAAGGATGCAACTTCCTTAGGAGCCAGTTCTCAAAATTACCTCGTGTGCCCCAAAGTTTGCTCTTCATCTGGGAATAAAAGACACGAATGCACATTGATAAATCATCTAAAATTTCTCTACATGAAGGGATTTTTTTTGCTGTCCATAAAAAACCTTGTTGCATAATGTACTGACCTTTTCAGGAAAGACCTTGCAGGATTTTTGGTTTAGCATTGTACCTGTCAAATTAACTGCACCTGGGAGGAAAATGAATCTACTTGACTATGTTTGAAATAACAGAGTATTTTCTTATTCAAAGAGCTGAGATTCCTTGCAGGAATATTCTTCAGCAGGTGCTCTTTTCCCATGATGGTTTCCACCCCATAGCAGATGGTTTTTCCCCAGCCTTGGAGTTAGAAATGTCCCTGGCATTGGTGGAATATTGATAACAGTTGGGGAGGATTGTTGAACAGTGGGGGCAGCCCCCTGGATTTAATGATCTGATTTTCTCCTTAATTTCTGTAATCTGTGATCACTCAGGATGGAGAAGTCATGGAAGGAAGGCAGGGCTGGATGGGATATTGGGCAGGAATTGTTCCCTGGGAGGGTGGGCAGCCCTGGCACAGGGTGCCCAGAGCAGCTGTGGCTGCCCCTGGATCCCTGGCAGTGCCCAAGGCCAGGCTGGCCATTGGGGCTGGGAGCAGCCTGGCACAGTGGGAGGTGTCCCTGCCATGGCAGGGGTGAGAATGGGATGAGATTTTTCCAACCCAAACCATTCTGGGATTCTGAGAAGCACCTGGTGAAGCTGCCAGTGTTGAGATGTGGGTGTGAAATGTCCCAGCCCTCCCAAATCCATCTCCTCCTTCTCTGAGCACTCCTTCCATCTGTTTGGGTCATGATTAATCCCTCCTGAGGTCTAGAGGTGGAATAATGATTCCCAGTACTAAAATAATTACCTCGTTGATCATAATTGTATTGTCTTAATTATGGTTTTTGTGTGTTGGGTTTTTGGGAACATTTCCTGAAGCAGGGTGAGCTTGGATTGGTGACCATGTCTGGCATCTGCTGTGATGCTGCTTGTTCTGGGTTTTATTGTTGTGCTTCCCTTACAAAGATATTTCCTTTCCCGGAATGTGGATGGGATTTGGTGTCCTCCCAGGAATGGAAATCTCAGAGCCATGGCAGCTCTATAAAACCAGGAAAAGGCTGTTGCAGGTGCCGTTCATCCTAAATTTTAATTCATCCTTGCTTTTAATTTTGCTCCCAAAATATCTCTGTGTGGCATTAGCTCCACCTTCATTGCTCACTACCAACCTAGTGACACTTCAACCTTGGATTTGCTACAAGAAAATTCCAGTGACTTGGAGGCAAAGAACTGTGTTAGGGAACAGCTCTTTCTGCACTAGGAAGAAACACAGAGGGATAAAATGATCCCACCTTCTGCTGTTCTTGAGTTCAAAGGGAAAAAGGTGAACTAAGGGTTTTTTAGAGATTTTTTTTTTTATCTTCTGTTAAAAGGCCTTGCTATTTTTGGCACCTTGCAAAGTTTTAGGCAGCGAGGCAGTGCTGAGGTTTAGACCTGGAAAATCAGGGATGGAGAACTGGTTGTCCTCCTTGGAGTGGGGGCAAATTGAATCCCTTCAAAACCTTTTGAGTGCTCTGTGTGTCTTATAAAGCTTGGGAACTTAAAGGAATCTGTGGGTTTATTGTAGGATTGTTAAGGGTGGGGAAGAGCTCTGAGATCACCAAGTCAAGGACCCAGCAGCACCACCTCATCCTCAAGAGCCACACATTTTTTGAACACTTCCAGGGATGGAAGCTGTACCAGGGCTGGACAACCCTTTCCATGAAGAAATCTTTCCTAATATCCAACCTAAACCTCCCCTGGTGCAACTTGAGGCCCTTTCCTCTCCTCCTGTCACTGTTATTTAGAATAATCCTCAGCCATCCCATGTTACTGCTGTGGGTTTTCCACGGAGGATATTTCATGGGGAATTTTGCCCCAGTTTGCCCTGCTGGTTGTCTCCCCTAGTGTATTTTACCTGCTCTAAAGTCAGGAGCAGTTGAGAGGCACCTCCCAGTCTGTCATTTCCCAGAGTGGCTCAGAAATGGGATATTCTAAGGAAAAATAGGGCACAGGAGCTGCACCCGGCTGAGGGAAGGAAAGAGGCAGCTTGGCTCAACTGCTACGCTAAGAAAAAGCAAGAGAATGTGGAAAATGGCTTTTTATTCCTCAGTTTCTGGAACCACCACCCACAGGACGCTGTGGATGTCTGGTTTCCTTTGTTTTTAACGAGATCCTTGGAAAGCCAACTCATTCTTTTGGCTACTTGCCGTCTTTTTTTTTTTCCCAGCTTGCATCTTGACAGTGTTGAGAACTGCTGGGTTTAACACATTGTTCTGAGAGAAAGCTCTAAGAGGTTATTAGCCTGTGTGTCATGGTAATTCTCTGCTGAGAGCTAACCGAGACATGAAGAAGCCTTGCCAAATTAATTTCAAATGGAACACAATGATTCCAGTATTATTTTCCTTTCTGGAATCTAAACCTGGGTTGACGTTAAGGTACTTCAGGATGACTATACTCATAAGCATTTCACCAGCCGATATGTTTATGGGTTTTATGGTATTTTTTTATCAAATTAAGCAAGAAGAATTCAATGTATTGTGCACTAAATGATGGATAATAATGTTGTTACATGTTTTTGGTTTTTGTTTTGTGCTCTCATTACTTCAGGAGTAGCAGAAGCCCTTGGCAGATTAGATAGATTCTTTAGTGTAAGCCTTCCTTTAATTTAAAGTTTTCTTACAATTTCCTAATTACAGCTGAAAAAACCCTTAACTATCAATTTAAATTTTGCATTTTATTTTGTGATTCTCGTGTTCTTTTCTCTGTTGCTGCCTGAACCCACTCCAAAGGCCCTGGTGTGTAGATACTCAAAAGTTTAGCTCTCTCTAAGATGAGCTCATGAACATTTGAATCCACATTATTGTACCAGTGTGGGTGTTTGGGATGAAGCTGCAGCTGAGTATTTGCTTTCTCATTTCATGGAGCTTTGGGGACTTTTCCAGCTTTTTTCTGCTTTTCCTGGCTCCTCACAATCGGTTTGGTGCCTGTAGCACCACATTCCTTGGGACCACCCGGAGGAGTTTTGCTCCTTAGGTTCCCACAGGACAAAGGATCCCTTGGAAGTGTGACCAAAACCGAGAAAATGATGATGGTGCCCCTTGGTGATGGGAATCCAAAGACCATGGAGCATCCTGGTGGGTCAGTGATGGGCTTTGGAATGCCAGGTTGGACTCAATGATCTTAGAGGGCTTTTCCAACTTCACTGATCCCATGATTCTGTGGTAGAAGGGAAAAACATTCTCCCTTAGCACCCAAACCCACCTAGATGTGGTGTTCCAGTTATTAATTGGAATTCTGGCGCCCTGACTGCTCGATTTGTGCACATTTAACCCCTTCCCCAGGAAGGGTCTCCACGTCACAGCCCCAAATATGAAAGGTCTGGGGTTTTTTTAGCACAGGATGTGAGGCATGAACACGATGTGGGAACTCTCAGTGCCTATAAAAGCAACGGCGTGAAGGAGGTAATTAAATAAAGCTGAAGGTGTTAAATCCCAAAGCAGGGCTCCATTTTTACCAAGTCAAAGCTAACACCATGGGATGTTTATTTTTAACAGGGAAGGTGTAGCGACTTCCACTTAAAATCGTTATTTTTCCACATCAGCATCATTTCAGTTACTACCATTGCACATTTAAAAATAGGGAGTGAAATATGGGCTGCTTTTTCACACTTGGGGTTTATTCATCTTTTCCACTATTGTAAAAAAAACTCCAATATTTCTGTCTTGAGAAGTAAATGGTTGTTTGGATATTATAAATGCATTTTCAGGCGTAAATGCTTTTTTTTGGCTGTTAGTCTGGAATTCAGATTTCTGGAGTGAGCTTTGCACTGAAATTCTGTGGGTTTGACCATCAATGAGTGACTTCAGTATTTTCAGCACTTAGAGCAGCTTGACTTAACAGAGGTATTGTACAGATTATAAAAACAGTACTTGGTTCTTAATGTATTATTTTTTTAATGATTCACAAGAATAGTGACCAGCACAGTTATTAATTTAATACGATTTGGGTAAAATACACTTAAAGCCCTGTTTGCTTTTACCTTGCCAGCACATTCTTTGTCTGAATTTTCATCTTTTTCAGTGACTGACAGTGGTGCAGCATTTTGGCTTCTGAGAGCAGCAGCCTCGATGCTTAAAAAGCCAGCGAGGCCTTTTCTGGGGTTATTAAATTTCAGGATCAGAAATATTTCATGAACATATTCTAGAAAACAAGCTTTTCCAGTTGGACTGTGAGAGAACACAGCCACTATAGGCAGATTTGGAGGTTTTTTTTTAAAAATATAAGGAAATTATTCCTGCTCTGATGTAACAGATGGGTGATGGCAGGGCAGGAAGTGTTTAAAGCATATTTAGAGAGAAAAGAGATGCAACATCACTGGCTATCACCAGTTTCAAGGTTTATATCACTGAATATGAGCACTGAAAAGTCATCTTCTCTCTCTCTCAGTGCATGGCAGGCAGAGCTTGAGCTCAGCCTTTCCTGAAGGATGTTTCTCCTTTTCCATCAGAAGTGCTACAGTAAAGCAGGCACTTGCAGGTAGTAAAACAGATAAATTTCTGGATCTTGGGATAAATAGGCTGAACTGAGAAGGTAAATTCATGATTTTTTAACATTAACCAAAATGAGGGCATCTTTAGTATCCAGGTGATGGATATAGATTATCACTGATGTTAGAAAATATCCATCCTGGGGCACACCCTGTGCAAATCCTGTTCCTTGAGTGGCTGAACTTTAAACTTCCACCATGTTTTTCATTTGGGATGTTCAAAGCAATAACATGAAAGATATTAAAAGCAAACCTTTTCCTTCTTTAAATTCCTTGTATATAAACATTCAGCAAATGCCTGGTGAGCTGCAAAGGGAATTTACTGTCAGTGTGTTCAGGGATCTGTTTGGATTTGCTCTGCCTGGGACAGGAGCTTTGCTCTCCCAGCTTTTTCAGATTTTTTGTCCTGGATGTGTGGGAAAGGCTTCCCCCTGCCCCTTCCATCTTTCCCTGAGCCTGTCCATGTTCCCAGCCTGCATCCAGTGCCCTCTGCATCCAGGCACTGTGGAAATGCCTTCGTTGGTCCTGCTCTGACCTTTCCCACCCCCGCCTGACTCTTCAGCTTCCCTGAGCCCTCACCTGGAGATGGGGGAGAGCATCCACCTGCCCTTTGTGGGAGCTGTTTGCTGCTTGCCAGCAACTCCAGGAAGAGAAAAAGAATAATAATGTGTGGCTGGTGCAGAAGGTGTGAAAACTGTCATATCTCAGGTCACTGTGATGATCAGTGACATGAAAACTCTGTCTCTCTGCAAGTGGCTTCAGAGAGAGGGAGCTGAAACAGAGCATTTGATCCCTGATCCCATCTCTGCTCCAATGGCCTTTGGAGCTCCCGGGTGACAGAGCCACGTCTCTGTGACCCACAGCACTCCTGTGGTGCAGCATCATCCCTGGGCTCAATCTGTTACGTTTTGGGCAGTTTAATTGGTTTGGGCAGCTCTCTGCTGGCTCAGGCATCCCCTGGCTGCCTGCAGATGGTGCAGAGCCAGCACTAAAGCTCTGCCTGGTGGAAAACTTGGGATGCAGGCGCAGCAGCACTTAGGTGGGAATGCCCAGGGCAGGAGAAGTTGTCTTCTGGAACATGAACATTGAAGTGCATCACAGCATGGGGCGAGTCAGCTTATCCTCAAAAATTCTGGAAATTCAGCACAGAGCACCCAGCAGAGCCCTCCTTCACAGGGATGGGTGTTTGGATGGATGGATGGATGGATGGATGGATGGATGGACAGATGGACAGACAAACAAACTGCACAAGAAGCAGGGAAGGCTTCAATAGTTGTATCCACCCCTCCTGTTTTTCATTTCATTTCTTTTTTCTCATCTTCCACGTGAAAATATATTTTGGTTCCTGTCGCAGTCAGACTGTGAGAGCTTTGTGGGGGAACAGGTGATTCTGAGTTAATGAAAAATCATCTTTATGATGTCACGTATTTCTTAATGCTGGAATTTTCCTTCTGAGAGCTCAGGCACTCCCTGTGTTTGTTCCTCTCCGTGTTTGACTGTTAAAATGTATTTACTTTGTATGATTTGCCTGTAGCTGGCCCAGTCACGTCTGCGCTATGTGAGGTGTAACAGAAGTACTCAAAAAGAAGATGTAGGAGAAGATAATTGATGATTTTCTGACAGTTCCTTTATAAAGATATCCAAACAGAAACATTTCTGGGATGAATTTCAGTTGCATGTTCCCGTCAGTGAGTTTTTAAGGGAGGTGTGATACTACAACGGCTTTGTGAGGATTCACTCTCCCTCCCACACTTGTTGTCTCATCCTCTTCCTTCTGGACTGTTTTGCATCTTCTCATGCAGAAACCACATTTCATTTTTAAAAATCAAAGTGAAGTTGCCAACTGTCAAAACCAAACATGTTTTCTGTAAGTTCTTCTCGAACAGGACTAACTTTTTATTTGTCAGACTATTTTTGACAACGTGCTCCTTCCACAACCACTTCAGTCGTGTTTCCTCGAGGAAAAGTTTTCTTAAGGAAAAATATTTCCATTTTTGAGATATGAATCATAGTTACTACCTGATTCTTGGTATCATGTTGGTCTGCACTGCGCTGTTCTGGTACAGCCTCAAGCGCTTTTTAGATTTAGCGATGTTCATGCTGCACTTGCTGGTGTTTGTAAGCCTGAAAATAATATTTCTTAGCCAGAGTTTTTCTCTATGATCTATTTTCTCTACCAATGATCTACACAAACCTGTAATTTTCAGTGTGTTCGACATAGGAGAATTTAAGGATTTCATTGGGGGTTCTTTAAGAATTATTCTTCATCTTTTCCAGTTTGTCCAAAGCTGCAAAGGCAATTTTTCCCTCACCATGTTCCAGCACTGCTGAGGGAGGGAGCAGGGCCATGGTGTCCCTCTCAGCTCTTCTGGAATGTCTCTTGGATAATGCCATGGAGTTACAGGATCCCATGCTGGAAGGGTATCTCAAGGATCATCTGGTGCTGTCTTCCTTGGGAAAAGCACAGGGAAATGCTAAGGAAGGGAGTTTGGTTCTCCATGGAGAGCACATTCTCAGCTCTACTGTGATTTTCTCTTAATGGGAGGATTCTCATTCTGCACAGAATCATAGAACCACGGAATGGTTGGGGCTGGAAGGGAAATTAAAGATCATCTCATCCCATCCCTGCCATGGCAGGGACACCTCCCACTGTCCCAGGCTGCTCCCAGCCCCAATGTCCAACCTGGCCTTGGGCACTGCCAGGGATCCAGGGGCAGCCACAGCTGCTCTGGGCACCCTGTGCCAGGGCCTGCCCACCCTCCCAGGGAACAATTCCCTCCCAATATCCCATCTGACCCTGCCCTGTGGCAGTTTGTACCCATTCTTCCTTGTCCTGGCACTCCAGTTCCTGGTGAATTGTCTCTCTCCAGCCTCCCTGGAGCCCTTCAGGTACTGGAAGGTGCTTTGAGGTCTCCACACCACCTCTTCTTCTCCAGGCTGAACAATCCCAACCCTCCCATCCTGGCTCCATAGTGGACATGCTCCAGACCCCTTTTTAACTTTGTGGCCTCCTTGGGGTTTGCTCCAACAGTTCCATGTCCTCCTTGTTTTGGGGACACCAGAGCTGTCCATGGTACTCCAGATGAGAATCTATTTCTTCATTTTTCCTGTTTTAATTTACTGTTTTCTGGTGTAGTCTAATGAAAAAAATCCACAAGTTTTTTTGCCTCTTGATTGCAGAGGGTGAAAATCCCCCTCTCTGTTTTGCTGCTGACAACTCGGTTTTAATGAACAGGAATCCCAAACAAGGATTAGATGGAAGACCCGAGGGAGATGTGAGATGGTCATCAACCAGTCGAGGGTGAGGCAGGGGTTGAAATTCTCTGTATTTATCTTTAAAAGGTTCTTGCACTCTGTGCTCTGGGTGATCTATAGCCTCACCCAGGGCTTGTCAAACACCACTGGAAGGAGGCAGTTGGCTTAATTAAAGCAGATCGACGTTTTTACAGCTTCCTATATTTTAGTTTCTGCCAAGACAACTGACAGCAAGAAATGAAGAATTTATGAAAGAATCATGAAAAATTTATGCTGGCATATGAGATTTATTCATCCAGCATAGAACATGTGCTTTAAATTCTGACATCAGAGCTGCTAATAGGAGATTTGGAGATAGACTAAAACTGTTGATTGTTTTGTATGAATGTGCAGATTCCACACTGGATTTCCATCCTGTGCTGTGCTTCAGGAATCACAGAACCATGGAATGCTTTAGGTTGAGAGGGACCACAAAGATAATCCAGTGCCAGCCCTGCCATGGCAGGGACACCTCCCACTGTGCCAGGCTGCTCCCAGCCCCAATGTCCAGCCTGGCCTTGGGCACTGCCAGGGATCCAGGGGCAGCCACAGCTGCTCTGGGCACCCTGTGCCAGGGCCTGCCCACCCTCCCAGGGAACAATTTCTGCCCAATATCCCATATAAATCTTCTCTCCTTCAGCTTAATGCCATTTTTCCTTGTCCTTTCAATGCAGTAGTTGCTGGGTTTCTAACTTAGAACTGAGTTTGTTTCACTGTTAGTCACGATTTCAAACTCATTATTTGCATTAGTCAAAACTCTGGAATAAAACCCCTTAGAAGAAAACTGGATTATTGCCAGTGACAAACTTAAATCAAATCCTTCAATATTAAATCTTTAAAAAAAAATCCAAAACCTCAACCCAACACTCACGTGCATTTCTGAAAAAAAAAAAGGTTTAGATATTTATTTTTTAAGCTTTGCTGAGCACTTTCTGGATATTATCTTCACAAAGCAGAACTCGGTGTGTGGACGTACGAGTCCACAGGGAAAATAACAGCATTTTCCTCGGTCTCATTTCAACTTGACTGTTGCATTAATTTCCTTTATAACTTCTGACATCTGTGGCACGAATTGTTAATTTGTTTGGTCTGAAAGTTGGTGGGAAATAACGACTCCACTGAAGCCAGAGTGCAAACACACTGTTGCATCCAGCATTTTTTGGTTCCCCTGACGCGACCGACTCCTCCATTTTGTGCTTAACCTGGATTTGATTGAAATTTGTAAACTTTCCTCGTACGTGGAGTTTTGTATCAGAGCTTGCTGTTCTCTCTGCTGTAAAATATCTAATCGCTTTTACTTACATGTTTCTGCAAAAGCTGCTCCCTTGTTCTGACATGGAAATCCTCCAAGTGTGTACAAGTGTGATGGATGAAAAGCAGTGCTTGCCTTGATTTAACATGGGGACTCCGAGAGGTTTCTTAGGGCTGATAAACAGAAAGAGGTTGTTTTAAGGCACCCAGGAGTGGGTTTTGGGCAGAGATGTGGGTGTGGAATGAGCAGAACAGCTCCAAGAGTCATTGATCATGGAAATAATTCTCCAGATGTGGGAAAGCTGAGTTCAGTCTGTCAGAGACGTCTCACAGAAAGCGCGTGGAGTGAGATAACGATGAGCTGCAATTAACCTGAGATGGGCAGCTTGAGATGAGACAAGGTTTACTGGCACGTGAGCTTTTTCCAAGCTTTTCAGCTCATTGAGTTGAAAATCTGGAAGGGCTGGATTGTATTTTGTGGATAGATATGTTATATAGCAAAGAAATGCTGTTAAAACTTGCTGGGTGCCAAGGGCAGGATCTTGTGCAGCAGAAGAGATTTGCTGGGTTAAGGAATAGGATGGGATGGGGGGAATGGCCTTAAGATGTAGGAGGGCAGGGCTGGATGGGATATTGGGAAGGAATTGTTCCCTGGGAGGGTGGGCAGGCCCTGGCACAGGGTGCCCAGAGCAGCTGTGGCTGCCCCTGGATCCCTGGCAGTGCCCAAGGCCAGGCTGGACATTGGGGCTGGGAGCAACTGATGTAGGATTCTGTGATTCTGTGATTCTTAGGAGTAGCTGAAGGTTCTCTTTTCTCCACTGGAACTGTGGGAGATGTTCATGGGGCTGAAAATGTGGCAGTTGTGCATGGTAAGGAAGGATGAAGCCATAGAATCCTAGAACTGTACTTCCAATTTAGGTTGAAAAAGCCCTCCAAGACCATCAAGTCCAATGCCCCCAGCACTGCCAAGGCCACCACTGCCCACATGCCACATCCACACGCCTCTTAAATCCCTCCAGGGATGGGGACTCCACCTCTTCCCTGGGCAGCTGTGCCAGGGCTGGGCAGCCCTTTCAGGGAAGAAATTTTCCCAGTATCCAACTTAAACTCTGCTGGTGCAACTTGAGGCCATTTCCTCTCATCCTATCTTGTCCTATCCATGTTTTCAAAGAGTTACCATGGACTCATTTCCAGCTGTGTTAATAAATGGAATTGCAGTGATACTGAACCAGTTTGCTTCAGGGTTTTAGGGGTTTTTGCCTCCTCCCCAGTGCTCTTGAATAATAAATGAGTTCTCTCCATGCAGTGAATCAGCCTGTTTGGGATGTAGGTACTGCAGCACATCTTACAGAGCCAGGATTTGGGAATGCTGCAGGTTCTGTCAGGAGCTTTAGGCTGCAGAGGAACAATCCTGAGAAAGCCTTTTTTTTAAAAAAAAAAAAAAAGGAGGTTTACGTGGTTTGGTTTCTTTATGCTTCGAGAGAAAATCACCATGTAAAGGTTTCATCTTGTGTTACTCTCTGGCTTTGTATCACTACGTTTGGTGCTTCAGTTAGGAAATTCAGGGTGAAGGAGGCACTTAGGATGCACCAACAGCAGAAAAAGAGCTTTTCTAGTGCTGGTACTGTTTGTTCACTGGAATGCTGTGATAGCCATTTAACTGTCTTATTGATGTGATCATTGTGTGAGTCTTAGTTCCCCTACACAAAATTCTTCAAATGTCACTGGGAATAATTTGACTTTTGTTGGGTTTCTTTTTTTTGTCTCTTTGGCGTTTTTTGGGTATTTTTTTCTGGTTTATTTTTTAGTTGTTGTTTTTCCCCCCTGTAGATATTGATTAATTTCTTGTTGTTTGATTTATGTATGTATTCATTTACTCTCAGAGTGCTGCCTTTTGGCTGTTGAGTGCATGAGCAAACTGCTCATGGTACAGTCACAGAATCCCAGGATGGTTTGGGTTGGAAGGACCTTAAATCCCGTCTCATTCCACCCCGTGCCATGGGCAGGGACACTTCTACTATCCCACATTGTTCAACACCCCCATCTAAGCTGTGATCCAGCAATAATCCTGAACTTTTATTAACTTTTATAACATACAAAAGAAAAAAAAAATCAAGAATTAAATCTTGGTCACTCCTTTTTTCCTCTCCATGCTCAATTTTTTCTTTGATTAATCTCTGTGTGTTGATTACACAGACTGAAATTTCAAACCTAAATTTATGAGGTATTGTTATCCCATCATGTAAGTCTTTTGACCTGCAGACAATAGGATAATTAAAATCCATGTTAATGAAAATGACTTTTTTTTTCCCTGGCTGAGATATTTTAGAGTTCACTTACCAGCACGGGCTCTGGGTTTCCAGGTGAACGTTGTGTCCTTGAGCTCTCCTTGACTGCACTGAGCAATTGCTTTGTCCACTGTCAGCTCACAAAACATTAAATATTCCCTTCTTTCCCTGAATCGTAAATTCCCTGGCTCTGAGAGTGCTGTCAGGATGGGGGAAATGCTGAGGCCACTGAGCTGCCCCAGAGCACAGCACAGGGAGACAGGAGGGACACAAAGTGCAGCTCATTGCCATCGATCCAGGGCAGAAACACCTGGAGTCTGCACTTTGGTTATTTATATCTGAGTCAGGGCAGCTCAGAGATTGAAAGGAAAGAGGAAATTAAAGCCCACATTTGGAAAAAAAGCAAATGGAATTTGTGCACAATGTCTGACTCCACGGATCGTTGGAGGGGAAAAAATGTGAGTTTTCCTTGCTCTGTGATAGACATATGGGATGGGATGGGATGGGATGGGATGGGATGGGATGGGATGGGATGGGATGGGATGGGATGGGATGGGAGAGCTCTGCTGCCTGCATTGCCATGGCACTTAAAGAATCATGGAATGGTTTGGGTTGGAAAAGACCTCAAAGCTCATCTCATTCCACACCCTGCCGTGGGCAGGGACACCTGCCACTGTCCTAGGCTGCTCCAAGCCCCATCCAACCTGACTTTGGGCACTGCCAGGGATCCAGGGGCAGCCACAGCTGCTCTGGGCACCCTGTGCCAGGGCCTGCCCACCCTCCCAGGGAACAATTCCTGCCCACTGCTCCTCAGATTCTGTTTTTTGGCACTGACCCTTGTGTGCTCCTGATGGATCAGAGTAAATCCCTGTCACATCCAGCAGGATAAAAACACCAGGCCTGATTTAATTGGTTGACCTGTATTCATTCCAGCTTTATTTTTTAAAGCTGTGAATATTTCTACACAAGCTGGTTTTGTCCTATTTTAAATTTATTTCACAAATTTAGAAGTAAGATGATGCAAGTGAATAATTTCATGCTTTTTTCTCTTTTATCAATAACTCAGTGTAAATACTCCTCTCTTTTTGTAATGAGATTTTGGTGAGTTATGTTGATGGGAAAGAAATCTAAAAAGTAGCACAAAGTTCTGCTGAAAAAGTTTAAAAAGAAAAAAGAAGCAACAACTTGTAAAACTTGCTCATCCCTGCAAGGCTCATGTACCTGAGCCAATGTTGAGGAACTTTGCTTGAAGACTGGCAAGGAATCCAACAGAAATGCAGGAAAACTACTCAAGGAGGTAGATTCTGCCATGCAAATTTACCTGGTTAAGAAGGATGTGATTTGTGAAGGTTTTAAATTTTAACCAGTTTTTTTGAGTTCCTCGCTCCGTTTTGGAGGCTGAATTATTGCAAAGATAAGAAAAGGACAGATTTAATGTCAGAATTCAGGTATTACAAGGCACAAACCTGGAGAATTTATGCTCCAGGTGCCAGGAGGGATGCCAGCAGTAAAGTCACGGCAGCGTCAAGAAAGCAGCCAACATTTGAAATGCGATGCAGCTCGTTTTGGGATGTGCTGCAGGCTCTGACAGACACAGGCTTCCAAAAAATGGCCATAAATTGTCCAGACAGATGTTGCCTTTGGGCCCAGGGGCTGCTGCAAGGGGGTGTGCCATGGCAGGTGTTGGGGAAAGGGTTTGTAGCTCGATTTGAGGGCTCACCCAAGAGATCAGAGGGGTTTTCTTACCAGGGGTGGGGTCACTGTGCATCCTGGAGCACAGGAGAGCAGTGATGTGAACAGAGCAGGAGATTCTGGTACCTGCAAGTGATGTGAAGATACAGCCAGGATGATGTTTCCTGATGTTATTGAGGCTTAGGGAAGAATTTATTGGTCCTTAAAACTCCCTGACAGGAGGGGACAGCCGGGGGGGGTCAGGCTCTGCTCCCAGGGAACAGCGACAGGACAAGAGGAAACAGCCTCAGGCTGGACCAGGGGAGGCTCAGGGTGGATATTTGGGAAAATTTCATTTCAGAAAGAGCTGTCAAACATTGGAATAAGGTGTCAAGGGCAGTGCTGGAGTCCTTATCCCTGGAGGGATTTCAGAGCCCTGGGGATGTGGCACTTGGAGTGTGGGTCAGTGCTGACCGTGGTGGTGGTTGATGGTTGGGCTCGATGACCTCAGAGGCTTTTTCCAGCCATATCAATTCTGATTCCATGATTCTGGGATTAGTCAGGCTGCAGTTCTGACTCTTTTAATTTACATTTCAATTTTACTTCAGTCTTTGAACTGATTCTTAGGCAGAGAGCTGAGAGTGAGCTTGGTGTAAACTCCAACCTAATGTTTATCTATACTTCATGCCAATATAAGGTTCAAGAAAATCGGTGATTTCTTTATCAGGAATTCAGCATGTGGTTTTCCATTTTCTATAAATTTTAACCTGTAATGTGCTAGTGACCTTTTTTTCAAGAGCATTTTATTATGGCACCTCGTTTATCATGCTAAAAGATTTTTTTTCTTTTTTATGTGATGCTAAAAGTCACACATAAATTTGATCTTCCATTCACAGTCCACTTACTTAACTGGGTATTTGATTTAAAGGCACTTCTGGCTTGAACACAATTTAAAGGTACTTTTGGCTTGAATTCAGTTAACTTAAAATATTTTTGAGGTAATTATCACACAAATACCAATGGCAGATGGGCCCAATATGATCTTATGAGCAAGAATATATATATATATTTATAATTTCATTCCTGCATCTTATACTAAAAAATCCCACACTGGATTTGTTACTGAAGCAATAGGGCATTGTGGGAAAATTAAACTTGGCCAACTTGTTCAGCTCTTCTTTGCTAAAGGGCCATTGTCAAAGATGCTTTGTTTGCCATAAAGAAAGATTTGTAGTGACAGTTTTATGTAACAACAATAATATTAATTTGAATTATTTTTGGAAGAATCTCAGAGCAGCTGGGGAAGATCATCTGCATTATGTTGACCTTACAGATGTTTGAGTTGATTCATGGAGGAATTAAGTAATTTGCCTGTGCCCATGCAGAGAACAACCAGCAGTGAACAATAGAAGTCAGCTCATAGATTATTTTCACATGAAATGTTCAGCTCTGTTTTGATAAGTTGTGCGTTTTCCTGGGAATATTAACCCATATCTCTGCTGAGACAGCACAGTTCACATCTTGGGTGCAAAAGCTGAAAATTACTCAAAATTTTATGCAAAATTAAGGAAGATAAGTGTAATGCTTAGTTTTTTAAGGTCAGCAAGGTGTGGGCAGATATTCAGCCCAAAGAACCCATAGGCTTGTGTGCTTCTGGGGAGTTTAACCTTCATGGTCATGGAATTGTCAAAAAATTATGGAATGGTGTGGGCTGAGGGATCTCATCCCTCAGTAAGGCTGATCTCATCCCATTCCACCCCTGCCATGGCAGGGACACCTCCCACTGTGCCAGGCTGCTCCCAGCCCCAATGTCCAGCCTGGCCTTGGGCACTGCCAGGGATCCAGGGGCAGCCACAGCTGCTCTGGGCACCCTGTGCCAGGGCCTGCCCACCCTCCCAGGGAACAATTCCTTCCCAAAATCCCATCCATCCCTGCCCTCTGGCACTGGGAAGCCATTCTTCCAGTTTTAGACAGTAGATGAAAACTCATAAAACTGAAACTGAAACTCTGGGAAGAGCTCTGCAAAGGCTCTTCATGGCTTTTCCTGGAGAAGAAGTGCTTTTGGAAGAAGTAGATCCCTTCTCTTGAGCCCCCTCCCCAGTGGATCCCATACCCTGGCACACCTGGAGAGCTGCCCTTCCCCTTCCCCTGCCTCTCCATGAAGGAGATGTGCAAGGAGGGCACTATGGGTGGTTTTTTTTAAATCTAAGCTATAAATGTGTAAAATGATCACAGTGGGCCTCTCTGCAAAAACCCACATCCAACCTGGAAAACCCCAGGCACACAGGCTTGAAGAGAAGAGCAGAAGAAGCTTGACTCTAAAACATTTATTTCAAATTAATTTTCTGCCATCCAGCTCCAGCAGTTCATTTTTCCTACTGAATGGGATCTAATAAGACCTAATAGGTGATAAATCAGTTTCCCAGTTTCGGGCATTAAGGAACTGCAGTGTCGTGTTCTGCTGGAGCAGGAAGGTCTCCAGCTCTTTGTTCCACAACAAGTAGGGCATTAAATAGTTTAAATCATCATCCTGTCCCTTCCTCAGCTCCAGGACCACTCCTGAGGCTGGGAAATTTCACAACAAGGGATCATTCTTTATGGCAAACTCTGTAGCTGCGAGCAAAGCAATTTAGAAAACACTTTAGGAGAGTGGTTGCTACACCCTGCTCCCGTTACAAATCACTCGGCCTCAGTGTTTACAGAACCTGCAGTGTAACTAATACAGATGGGTTATCAAATTATCCTGATGGAAACAGATAGAGAGGTTGTTTCCTATCAATGGATCCATTAGGAACTAACAACAAAATGGGATTATTTACTCAGCATCTATTCATTCCCACTAATTTGGCACAGTGTTATTAGCACTGAAGCTTTACATGCAAAACACTTCAATTCTTGGGGTAATTTGATAATGCATGACACGTTCCTGATCCATCTTTTTATAGGATGGATCCTATCAACCTATGTTTTAACAACCCAGTCCTTACCCAGCTCTTATATGGCAAAGCACATCCATCCCAATTAGGAGCAACACCAGTTCTGCAGAAGGTTTAGATGAGCCTGGGTTTATTATCCTTCAGTCTCTAACCCACACTCCAAAGGCTTTATTGTTCCAAGCACTCTTTTTTTTTTTCAAGTTTAAATCTGAACAAGGCTTTAGGAAGGTTCAGAGCTGCTGGAGCTCACAGCAGAGGGGTTCACCAAATCCACTGGCCACAATCAGCTGGGTTACCTTGGTGAGTTTAAGTCACAAACCCATCTGAGCTCTTTTTCCCTGAATCCAGTGGGGAGATGTTTGCACAAGATGCTTTTTTGCAGCAATATTTGGGAAATTATAACCTCACGCAGAAAATGGGAATCTGGCAGGACCAGTGTTCAGCCTGGGGAAGAGAAGGGTCTGGGGAGACCTTAGAGCCAACTCTGGAGCCTAAAGGGGCTCCAGGAGAGCTGGAGAGGAGCTTGAGACAAGGGATGAAGGGACAGGACACAGGGAATGGCTTCCCAGTGCCAGAGGGCAGGGCTGGATGGGATATTGGGCAGGAATTGTTCCCTGTGAGGGTGGGCAGGCCCTGGCACAGGGTGCCCAGAGCAGCTGTGGCTGCCCCTGGATCCCTGGCAGTGCCCAAGGCCAGGCTGGACATTGGGGCTGGGAGCAGCCTGGCACAGTGGGAGGTGTCCCTACCGTGGCAGGGGATGGGATGAGAAGATCCCTTCCAGCCCAAACCATTCTGGAATTCCACGATTTTGTGGTCAGCAGAGTCCTTGCACATGGGACTTGTCAGCCCAGACCCACCAGGTTTTGGATGATATTCCCCTGGGATGAGGAGTTCCCCACGTGTTTGTCCTGCCCTCCTCCTGCTGAGTCAGATAATCCTCCCTGAGCAGTGACGTGTCCATTGACTGCCCTGCACATAAAAGGAGAAAATATTGGATTCAGCTGGAGAGGAGGAAGGGAAGCACAGCTTTGCTTCTCACCCTGATCGATCCCACTCCTTTGGCTGCTGAGATTTCTTAAAGGAGAAAATGAAGTTTCAGTTGTTGTCAGAGGCAGCAGTGAAATTACCTTTGCAGTTCCAGCTGAATGAACGAAGTTTTATTTATTCCCTAAAACCAAACAGGAGATAAAACACTCACACCCTGTATTTTGTTTGTACATCATCATAGCAGCATTTTCCTGCTCAAGGATTAACACCAATTGTGCTTGGATTTGTTATTTACAGGTTTCACCTGGGGGCACGTTGCCTTTATTGAGTAGGAAAATCAAAAATTGGCCTTGCATGACATGAAGGCAGAGCTTTTAACATGGAAGGTCGCTGACTGCTCAGTGGCGTCTTCTGATGTGCAAAATGGGGTCAGCACAAAACGTTTCTATCTCAAAGACATTCAACACCCTGCGAGTTCCAGCTCTGCCAGACCTCTGCCGTCTCCTGCTGGGGCATCCCACACCCACTGCAGGAGAGACACAGAGGGGCTGGAGCGTGTCCAGGGAAGGGAACGGAGCTGGGAAGGGGCTGGAGAACTCCTGAGGGAGCTGGGAAAGGAGCTCCGGCTGGAGAAAAGGAGGCTCAGGGGGGACCTTGTGGCTCTGCACAACTCCCTGACAGGAGGGGGCAGCCGGGGGGGGTCAGGCTCTGCTGGCAGGGAACAGGGACAGGAGGAGAGGGAATGGCCTCAGGCTGGGCCAGGGGAGGGGCAGGGTGGATATTGGGAACATTCCTTCATGGAAAGGGCTGTGCAGCCCTGGCACAGCTGCCCAGGGCAGGAGTGGAGTCCCCATCCATGGAAGTGCTCAATAAACGTGTGGAGGTGGCACCTGGGGACACAGGGCAGTGCTGGCCTGGGCAGTGCTGGGTTAATGGTTTTCCATGATCTTGAGGGCTTTCCCAGCCTTCATCATTCCATGGTTTTTTATTCATCTTTGCTGCATTTCCCTGGCTCCATGCAGGGCTGGAGCAGGAGGAGTAAGTCAGAAATTATTTATAGAATCATTGTTTAGGTTGCAAAAGCTGTCCCAGACCATCAAGTCCAATCTCCCCAGCACTGCCAAGGCCACCACTGACCATGTCCCCAAGTGCCACATCCCCTTGACTGAGTGTTGTTCCTGCTGCTGTCGTCATTAATTTAGGCAAAGCAAGGTGCTAAAATGTTGTTGTGATTTCCAAACCTGCCCCCATAAATGTGTTTTAAAGGAATTCTGAAAGAAACCAAGTGACCCCCCAACTTCTGTTCTGTCCAAAGCAGCTTCCCAGAAAAATCAGTGTTTGCCATAACCTGAAATTCCCTAGCAGGAGTCAATTTAAACAGCTGTGACCACCCCATAATTAAGATTTGTCACAGACTAATATTTACTTTTTTGATTCATTTAAAACCTATTTGTTTTACTGTGTACAAATTAAGAACAAAGTGTCCTGTTGGTCCCTGAAAGCGTAATTGCAATTAAGGTGGTGTCTTGCAGAAATAATACATGGAGGGTTAATTTGGACCACGAGCTGGTTTTAATTCTGGCTTTGTGTTTCTCTACAAGTGAATTATCCCAGGGTGGCACAGAGAAAATCACAGTTATTTGTAGCTGGGCTGTAATGTTGGATTTTTAATGGGAGTATTTTTAATGAGGGCTTGTGGGCTGAATTGTTGATGAAAAGCAGATTAGTTGTGTTTGCTCCTTCCAAGAGAGGTGAGAGGCTCTGAGCCGTGTTTGTGGCCCCAGTTGGGAACTTTCCTGAAGGAAATTAGGGAATTTCTGATGAAAATGTTGACACTTGAAGAGTTCAATCACAGCAGGTCTCTGCACAAGTCTCTGTTTCTCCCTTTTTAGTGATATTTGGCTCTTAAAGATTTGATGACGCCTTGGGAATAAAAATATTGTATATTAAAATATTAAATATTTTGTTGTGAATGTCACCTAAATGAACTTACTCCCTATTATAGGAGCAGCACTTTCGTGGTGTCATCATCTAATTCTCTCATATGACTTGGACTAAATCACAATTTTTGAGCCCCAAATTTTAAATTTTAAATGCTGCCTGTTGGCTAGAAGAAGCAATTAATTTTCAAATATGAATAAAGTGAGATTTTATTATCCCAATTTTAATACAGCAAAATTAATATTAAAGTAGTTATAGGTTTAATAAAAAGAAAGGCTAATAAAAAACCTTTCACTGTTTTCCCCAGTAAAAGTTAAATGACTCAACCTAAACAACAAAGGGGAGAGGCTGTTATTTCCAAAAAAGTGAGAGAAAAGGAAAAAGTTTTTAAAATATGGAGAAAAAAAAACTCAGATGACACTTTTGGGGGAAAAAAGTATAAAAATGAAATATTTTGCTATAATTTGTGAACCATGTATTGCATGGGTTTTTTTTTTAAATACTGTTTTCAGTTGAAAACTAGGAAGAAAAAGCTAATTCCTGAATTTATCAATCCCTAATTTTTCAGCAGTGACTCTCAAACCTCTTTGACCTGTGGGTGTGATCAAAGCAAAAGCTTTTTGAAGGCTTTTGTGTGCCTCATGTAACACTAAAGCTTAGGATTGTAACACTGTAAATTCTGTCCCAGGTTTTGTGCTCCCATTTTTAGTGTCCTTTGGGATCAGTTTTCAGGGATCAATGTTTGGGTATTGCTGATGTCAAAGATGGAATTACTTAAAATCTGGACAACCTTTGTGTGCCATTCTGCTTTTAATTTCTCTGGAAAAACTCCAGGAATTGCTGCTTTTTACCTTACATAAACCTTTGATCCCATTGATCAGTGCTGGCCTAGATCACTCCTGCCTGGTGCCAGACTTTCCATAATATCTGCTGCAGATGGAGCTGAAAATTCTGGCAGATCTGCTCTGCACAAGCATCAGTATCCATTGGAAAAGCAGATTTTTCCTTGCCCTTCACAAGTCATTGAGTGCCAGCATCCCTCTGCATCCCAGTGTTAGTCCCTGCACCCTGCTCAGCTCATTCCCAGCTTTGTTAGTCCCTGCTTTCCTGATATCCTGAATTTTCAGTGACCAGGCAGTGCTGCCCATCCTACGTGGATGTTGTTGCTCAAAGCCAAGGATGAAGGAGTTGTGTGTGGGTTTAGTGAGAAATCATAGCACAGACATCCTGGAAGGCTGAGTTGGGAGCAACCTGGGCTGTGGGATGGGATGATTTTCATGGTCCCTTCTGACCCAAACCATTCTGGGATTGTGTAATATAATCCTATAAAATGAGGATGGCTTTAGGTATTACTCCATGCACAAGCATTGGGTGAAAAAAAACAACTTGAACATTTGATTTAGTTGTGTTTTCTGGGTGAGAAAATCTCCTTTCGGGATTAATCTGATCGTTTTTCCCCACTTAGGTTTTTTTGCTTCTGTGATCCCATCAAATAATTGCAGTCTACTCCCAGAGAAGCTGCTGGCTTTCAGTGCCATTGGCATTATAAATGATCCATCTAGAGAGAGCCAGGCTGTGTAATTCAGGCCAGGGGAGAACATAAAAGGAGCAGAAATGGTGCAGAAATGTTATTTGGGCCTTGTGCCCAACTCCACTTTGCCCCAGTGAGGGAGAACCAGGCCAGGGGCGTTGATTTGTGTGAAGGGGCTGCCTGGTTGTCTTGTCCTTGTGAGACTCAGGAATACATTCCCATGTTGTATAATTAACTTCCCTGGATTAATTCCATGTTGGAATTAATCACCCTGTGTGCACCGCAGGATTGATGGTGCTCCAGTGTCCAGCAATGCTGCAGGAGTCAGGAACTTCCCAAGCAAGGGTAATTCCCAAATTCCAAGCAAATAGGCCTTCCATAGTTTTGGAAATTCACTTACTGCTGTGTCCACATTAAAGCAAACTTTTCCATGGCTCTGCCTTGGCAAGGTGAGGATTCACCCAGGGGCAGCTGTACCTGGAGGTTATTGCACTGTCTCAAACTCACCTGTCAGAAATCAAATTTTAGTCTCGTGCTGCTCTAAAGCACTGCTTGTATTTCCAAAGCCAGGGGATTTCCTGTAGTTTTAAAAATCGTTTATCCATGCAGCATAATTTAGTAGCTTAAAGAGCTTTCTTGGGATTAGCAGAGGGAGTGAAAATAAAGTATTGCATAAAAGAAATTGCAGAGGTTTGATTTCATAGAATCCCAGAATGGTTAGGGTTGGAAGGGACCTCAGAGCCCACCCAGTGCCACCCCTGGCTGCTCCCAGCCCCAATGTCCAGCCTGGCCTTGGGCACTGCCAGGGATCCAGGGGCAGCCACAGCTGCTCTGGGCACCCTGTGCCAGGGCCTGCCCACCCTCCCAGGGAAGGATTTATATCCACAATTATATTTCATGACTTGTTTAATAGAAACCACTTTTTACCCAAGCCTTTGTCCCATTGACACACTTGGCTGTGTTTTTGTGACCCCGACTGTGTTTGCCTCTTAGGCTTTGATCTCACCAGGCACAAACTAATCCCCAGCTGGAAAATCCCAGCAAGGATTGGCATGTCCAAGGCAGCACCGAATCCTCCCTGGCCTTGAGCCCATCCAGAGGCTGCACTGCAGCCTCCCACACCTTGGGGTGATCCCTGCTTGAAGGCTGCAAATGGATCTGCTTGTGGCATCAGCAATGTCCCTCTGCTGCCCTGCAGTCTCCCTAGGACGGAAAACCCCCACATTATTAATGGTGTTATCTGCCCTACAAGGCTGATTTTTGTGCTGGATCATCTGTTGCTGTGTGCAGGATGATTTAACCCTTCCCACACGAGCCAGAAATCCTGCTCAGAGCACAGGGGCCAGGCTCCCATCGTGCTGGGGGGATTCCTCTTACTGGCAGGTGTTGAAGCATCCTAGTGAAGCATTTATTCCACTGCTGTCTCAGTGCTACAAGGATCAGGTGGGATGCAGAGGGAGAGCTGGGAAGAGCAGCAAAGCAGGGATCTTGCCCGAAGGTTAATAGCTGGGTGAGGCAGGCAAGAGCGGCACAGGCGATGAGCACTGCTCCTGTCTCGCTTGGCTCCCTCCTTCACACACCCCACTGCCTCCCTAAAACGTTTTGTGTCACTTTAATATCCGAGAGCCACCCTTTGGATCAAACACAGGCTTACCTAAAGCTCCAGCAAGAGTTGTTTTTTTTTCCATTGCCAGCATTAGTGTTCCCTTCACAAAGCTGTGAGCCACATAAGCAGCCGTGGCACAGCCGAGCAGAGCAGCTGCTGCAGTTTATCCTGCTCATCTCTTACAAGAAATCACATTTTAACCTCTTCCCAGGGAATCTCTGCTTGCCTCTGTCTGCTGGGGAGATGGATCCTGGTTTTGTGAAGGTTCAGCTCTTGCAGGAGGTGTCTCTGTGCTCAGGATTGCTCAGATTAGAAAATGAAAGTTGTGGTAAGGCGTTGGGATAATTGAGCTCCCCTGGAAACTTCTTGTCGTCAAAACGAACTTCACTTTTTGGGGGAAACTCCAGCAAATGGGATTTCTAAGCACACCTGATTGGTGATCCTAGCACTGAAGAGGTGATAACCCAACCTTTGGACACCATCTGCAGATTGGTTTTTTTTTTTCCCTCATTGCTATTCTCTGGTGGGATTTAATAAATTAAATACCCGCAGGAAAAAATGGAGATTCTTTCCCAAGCAGCATCACCACATTTGTTTAGCCAGGTGCAATTGTCTTCCCAGTTGATGGCAAAATGGATGAGAATGCAAAATAATTTGAAATGTAGCAGATCAATTCTATTGATTTATCCATAAGTAGCTAAAGTGGCCTTAATCACCTCCAGTATCCATGGAAATGGGGAAGGAGCAGAGGCCAGAGCTGTCAGCACAGAGCAAGGGAGGTTCCCCTGCTGCAAACCATGAGGCATGGTCAAGTATTTGAGAACATTTTGCCAAATCCTGCCACGCTTTGCAGGAAAATTTCCCTGTGATATCCTTTCCCAGCCTTTCTGTGAATTACTTCCCTTGTAATTATTTCTCTTTCCACACTGAAGGTTTGCGTGAAAAGCAGCGCAACAGGGAAAAAAAAAATCTTCTGCTTTATTGATTTTTACCTCTGCAAAAAGTGGCTGAATTCCCATGTAAAATCAAGTCAAACGAGAACTGAAGTGACAAGTTGGGTGGAGAGGCCCTGGCACAGAGCAGCTGTGGCTGCCCCTGGATCCCTGGCAGTGCCCAAGGCCAGGCTGGACATTGGGGCTGGGAGCAGCCTGGCACAGTGGGAGGTGTCCCTGCCCAGGGATGGGGTGGGATGGAGTGAGATTTAAGGTCCCTTCCGACCCAAACCATTCTGGGATTCTGACGTTTCCAGATGGGAAGGTGATGATTTCTGTTCCCAGCAAAGGCTTTCTGCATTTTGTGGAGCATTGCACTACAATGAGATGCTTGTTTAATAACTCACCTGATGGCAGAGATCCCTTCCAGCAGCACTACAGCAAATTACATTTGTTTTAAATTACAAGCTCTGCTGTGAGGTTTTGCCAACTGCCACAATAGAAAGTCTCCTGAAATTCAGCAAATCTGCTTCCTTTGGAATATTAACTTCTGAGTAGAGGAATAGTAATGCTGTCCACTTGCAAGAGATGCTCCTTTGCCAGCATTGTAGCCTTAGCTGAAAACTCCTAAATGAAATTGTCTGCTGACATTTCCATTAGAAAACACGTTTTCCAAGCTTTTATTACACTGCCATAAAATTCTCCAGGTGCTAAAATTGAGTAGGGACGCTTCTATCCATGGAGTTATATCTTAGATAAAATTCCAGGAGGCAAATTTGCTTTGGGAAAGAAGATAGAAGGTTAAAGCCTCTTCTTTCCTGTACTCAAAGTCATCCAAAAAACACAGCTGAGACCTCAGACACGTAGTGAAGAGAGGAGGAGGAGAGTGAGAGCAGTCATACCCATGGTTATCCAAGCGGATCCCAATCCTTGGAGAGACTCAAACCCCACCTGGACACAGCCCTGAGCAACTGCTCCAGAGGCACCTTGGAAAAGCAATCCATCGTGCCTCCTGCAGGGCCCTGGCTATTGGTAGTCAGCCCACAAGTTTGTCCTTCAGCGTTTTGTAACTCTGTTATTTTTCATTCATCTGTCCCCTTTGTTTTAGAGGACACCAGGCCCGGAATACAAATGAGGGGAGAGCTATCAGTGATTAGAGATAATGTGCTAAAGCAGGGGCTGAAATATTTGTTAGAAAATAGGTTAATAAAGTGACATGGAGCACCTGTGCTGGTGTGGAGCTGGCATTATGAGGAGATTATGCTAATGTGGGTATTTAGTAGCAAGTCTTCTTTGGGATTACTCTCTGCTATTATCATCCTCAGCCCAGGAATTGTAATTCAAAAGGCAGCAAATGATCAAGGATTTAGTTTCTTTTTTTTTTCCTTTTTTTTGACTGCTCCTTAGCCTGCCGAATTAGAGTATGTTGCAAGGAATCTTTTAAACACTTTAATGTTTTTAAGAGGAAGAAGTGGGCTGGGCAGGAATGTGTAAATGTAAAGAAGTGTTAAATGAACTTAATTTTGGAAACCATCAGCGGTGGGCAGCTGGCAGGCCTGGATGTGCAAAGGCAGGTGAAGAGGGAAAGAAAAAAGAGAAAATTTGGGAAAGGATTAAAATAAGAGAGATGCAAGGATACCTTCAGACTGAGTCATTTAAATGACTTTGAGTTTCTTTTATGGTGAGACCCTGGTGAGGCACCTCAGGTTCTGGGGGTGGTTTTGGACACTTCTCAACAAGACAGACATGGAGGGGCTGGAGCAAGTCCAGGGAAGGGAATGGATCTGGGAAGGGGCTGGAGAACTCCTGAGGGAGCTGGGAAAGGAGCTCAGGCTGGAGAAAAGGAGGCTCAGGGGGGACCTTGTGGCTCTGCACAAGTCCCTGACAGGAGGGGGCAGCCAGGGGGGGTCAGGCTCTGCTGGCAGGGAACAGGGACAGGAGGAGAGGGAACAGCCTCAGGCTGGGCCAGGGCAGGCTCAGGGTGGACAGCAGGGTAAATTTCTTTTTTTAATTCATTAAGTAAGAAAAAATCAGTTTAAAACGTTGCTTTGCGAGAGGGAGAAGTGGAGGGGAGGTGAGGTGAGATGAGGGCTGTTCAGAGAAGGCTTTGCTGGGCTGTTCGTGCCTCCCTGAGTGTCTGCTCGGGTTCGGTTCAGGTTCTGCACTGGCATTTCCAGCTCTGGGGCTGTTGTTCCCCACACAGCCTGACAAGAGGAGAGGAGTTTGTCTCATCACAGCACACGGAATTTGTCTCCCAGAGAAGCAGGAGCTCAGGCATGGAGAGCATGATGATGTGCAGGATGTGATGAGCTGGGATAAAGCATTCATTATCCTTCCATCTAAATTAACTGAAATGACATCATTATAGTGCCTTTTAGAACCTCACTCCAAATTTCCCCTCTTTTATGAAATTATCAGCTAAACCAAAATTATTTTAAGCTGTATCTGTGTATTCTGGTTTAGATAATGATTCTGCCATTAAGGAAGTAGTTTGTTCATTCTTTTTTCTTCTTTTTTTTTTTGATGTTTGCTTAAGGAAAAATAGAGGGGAGGACATTCCTATTTTGCATTGTTTCTTATTCTCCTGTCAGAATTTTTTTCCATAAACACTCATAGTGTAAATCCAAATCCCTGGGTACTGGAGCTAACTAAATAATGTGCAAAATGGCATAGGCTGTAAAAATATTTACACTTTTTAGGTATTTCTCTGTAGATGATTTCTCCAGAGCAGCGTTTCTGCAGAGGCAGTTGGATGTGTGTTACCTGCTGGGAGAGGTGTGCTGCAGCTGAGCTCTTAGCTGTATCCTCAGCTCCTGGAGCTTCCAACAATGTCAGAAGCTGAGTGAGACAAAAGGGGCACAGAATCTTTTTAAACAATTGCAAATCAGGGCACCTGACTAATTAGGAGGGAGAATGGTGGCATAAAAAACGACTGAACCTGAGAAAGTGCTAAAAAAAATGAGTTGTTTGGCACAATGACTCCTGTTCCATTTATAAATCGAATCCCTCTGTCCCTCCTTCATTTACAATTGCCACTGGAAGTCAGGATTTGATGTATGTTCCCAGCCTCCTGGAGGCAGTGAGGTTGTTTGGAGGGAAAAAAGGACCTTTTGGAAAACTTCAGAATCAAACCAGTAATTTTTGCTCTGTTTGGTGAAGCAATCTCTGCATCCACAAACCAATTAAGCACCTATGGGTGCTAGTGGAAGTGAGTGATAATCAATAACAGGAAACATTTCCAGAAGTCAGGATTGAAGGTAGTTCCCGAACCAGCAGCACATTCCTGGGTGGATTAACTCTGGAGTGAGAGCCAAAAATGGGGAGAAATTACTGAAGAAATGAGTCCTGCCTAGGGTAGGGCAAGGTGGATGTCCCCAGGCAGAACACTGAGATTTGGTAACCTGGCTTTTTGTTTTGGTTTATTTTTTTTAATTTTCTGCTTTTTGTGACCTTTATTTCCTAATGCTGACCTCTGCCATGGTTTCCTCCATCTCCTTTTCCCTGGCTTCTCTCCCTGAGCTCTTAGCTGTACTTTATGTCACATTCAGAAGATGTGGACAGCTCCCTGTTCCTGCTGGGTCATGGAGAGCTCATACAGGTGTCTGGTCAGGAAATTCATAAACAGGGATGAAATACTGAAAAATACTGGGGACAGAGGAAAGCTTTGGGGAGACCCTAAAGTCTCTCTCAGGGGCTCCAAGAGAGCTGGAGAGAGACCTGGGACAAGGATCTGGAGGGGGAGGAAGAAGGGGGAATGGCTTCCCAGTGCCAGAGGGCAGGGCTGGGTGGGATATTGGGCAGGAATTGTTCCCTGGGAGGGTGGGCAGGCCCTGGCACAGGGTGCCCAGAGCAGCTGTGGCTGCCCCTGGATCCCTGGCAGTGCCCAAGGCCAGGCTGGACATTGGGGCTGGGAGCAGCCTGGCACAGTGGGAGGTGGCCATGGCAGGGGTGCAATGGGATGAGTTTTAAGGTCCAATCCAACCAAACTGATTCTGATTCTGGTCTGTGGAAGATCTCTAAACACAGAGGGAGAGAACATTCCCTGCCTCAGAGGATCAAACTACAACAGCAGAGAGAACAGAAATCTGTGGGTGCCCTTGGAGCCATCCCCATCCTGCCCACCCCCACGGCTCACACACAAACCTCCTCTGTCCAGGGTATTCATTTTGTTCTTTGGCAAATTTTTATGCACTTCTTTCTTGTGCATATCCTGAAGTGACTTCCTTCTGTAATCATATTCCTTCTATTCCAATCACATAATGGGGAATGTTAATTTCCTTCTTTTAATTGGGTTGATAAAGTCTTTTGTCTCACAAATCTTTCCCAATACATTTGGATTAGGTTTTGTTGTCTTACATGGCAGCAGAGTCCATTGTGTTGGGTTCCAGGCTCTGAACTTCTCCCTTTCTCAAAGTTTAACTTCTGTGGCTTTTCCTGACATGGATAATAAATTCTTTTGTTCACTGAAAGTGAATTTCAAGAAGAGCACTTCTCTTTATGTGCACACAACTGGGAGCCAATCTTCATTATTAATTACAGCGAGATAAGGGCTGGCTCTGCAAGGGATGCTCTCCATCAGGGTTTGGATTATTTGTCTCTTGGTCCAGTGATGTCCAAGTCCACCTTTTATCCTTGAGAGTGTTCCAGCAGCCAATTTCTTCTTCAGAACAGAGCTGCTGCTTTTGGTTAATTCCACTTATTCTGAAGAGCCTCTTTCCACTCCATTTTCCATTTTCTCTAACTTTTGACAGTGAAGTTACTGAAAATTGTCAGGACCTGCTTTGGAGGAGGAGGAGGATTTAACTAACACCTGGAATGATAAAATATTTCTGCTTCCTCTTTCAATTTTTATTTGGGCATAAACCTGAATCATTTTTATATTCATGAGTTGCAGCAACTTCCCAGGTGATAACAAAGCACTGCCCATGTTACAGCCAAGAATTCATCCAGCACAATTTTTTACTGATGAATTTCTTCTCTTCAGAGTAGTGATCTTTTAACTTGCTACTTCTTATTGCCAAAATTTTAATATATATATATTTAAAATTAACTTCATCAGATAAAAGTAATCTTAATTTTGCTGCTGCTCTTGGCACTGGAGGTGCTAAAATATCCTGAAAAGTGCTGTGAGGTTTGCCATGACATTTGATTTGCAAATGAAAATAGACTGTAATAATAATAGTAGTAATAGGAGTAGAAGTAGTAGTAGTAGTAGAAGAAGAAGTAATAATAATAATAATAATAATAATAATAATAATTGTAATAATACTGATGATAATGATGATGTTCTGTTGACTGTCACTGGGATTTCTCCACTGACCTATGTTGGGAAGTGTTTTATCCAGTCACAGAAGGATTGATCAAATGAAATAAAAAACAAATTGGGATTTGAATAATTCAAAAATCAACATTAAATCTCTCCATCTCTCCTTTGGGATGTTCCTTTATGGAAATTGGAGGAATTCCTGGCTTTCTAAACCCCCCTGATGCCCAGGGGTTGTTTAATTCCAGCTCCAGTTGAACACATGTTCTGTGCTCTGCTCCTTTCCCACTGGCAACACGCAGCAGAATTTGTATTATTTGTTCTTTGTTGGTATTCCCTGGAATTAACATAAGGGAAAAATGAGAGTTACAATTTAAAGAAAAATAATGGTATCTAAAGTAATGAGATTGTGCCAAAGCTTAATTAGATGGAGTAGATTGAATACATTACAGTGATGTCTTGAGGCAGCATAATTAAGTTGTAGGCACAATCCTGCCCGAGTTGGAACCATTTTTATCTCCATGAGGGAAGCAGCCTTGGATGGCTCCTGTACCACGTTAAATTGGGAATTCTGGGGGGAAGATTTACAGATCCCATTGTGTTCTCAGCCTTCAGAAGCACAAACCAGGGGTTTGGCAGAGGATAAAACTGGTGCTTGGCTGATCACACAGATCACTTGGGTTTCAACCTTAGCATGAGCTGCAGCTCCGTAATTGAATCCCAGATCTCAAATACATGTACTTTGGAGCAGTGCAGGGTGTTAATTTGGATTCAGCTCATTTATAATATCTCCTAATGATATTATTTCCCAAAACACTGACAAAGATGCTGAATATTGGCTGAAGTGTTGAAATCCCTCCTTGGGTGTGCTGAGATGCCTCTGTCATCTTAGTTATAAAGAACAATATTTTAAAACACACCTGCATACATGTATGTACTTGATTTTTATGTATATTTGCTTATATTTTATATATGCTTCCATACTTGAATTTTTTTCTCTATTTTCCTTTCTAAATTTAATTTTAATTTTCCCATTTGGATCCTTTCTGTCTCCTCCATAATTCTGCCATGGGGATGATCTGACCTTATACTTCAGATACCTTCCAGTGGCATCAAATTTTTTCCTTTATTAATTTATTTCAATATAAAAATAAATAAATAACCTCTCTCAGCATCCTGATGCCTTTATCCATTCATATCAATACATCAATATGTACATAAATAATCTCTTGGCCATATAGAAATATATAAATATATATATATAAATCATGTCTCTTGCCATTTTGTTGCCCATGTGTTAGCTGGAGGTTTCATTTCTCTTGGCTACCAAATTTTCAGCTAAATATTAATTTTTTTTTTCAGGAGAGCTCCTTAAGTATCTTAAATTCAGTACAAACCCTTTCTAGCTGGTTTGTTTTAAATAATTCTGGCTTTTTCTCTTTTATTTTTGCCAGCCTGGAGGAAAATCAACTTTTTTATTTCCAGTAGTGAACTTTCTTTCTCAAGACTGGTTTTGGGGTGGGGGAAAAAACAAACCCAGTACATGTCAGGAGGGGTTTTCATCATTTTTGAGACTCTGAGGAGACACAAATCCCTCCCCCAGCCTGCTCCAAAGAGAAGCTCATTTGTCTGGGCATTAGCTGGCAGCTGCACAGCATAAATTTCAAGTTTGCAGGGGGAATCTCATGTTTGTTTTGAAAATGGAGATCAGGCTACCAAGGAATAATATGTTTATTTTTCTGCACCATGAATATGTAGTGCCCTACTTCTCCTGTGCCATTTGGTTTTCTCTTTCAAGCTTGTCAGGCCAACTCCTTTTGCAATTTAAGAAGCGTTTTAGAAAGTCCATAAACTACAGTGGGTAGTGAATTAGCATTTTGGAAGTAGAGCAGTGAACAATGTTTTAAAGATTGTCCTTTAGCAGCATTTCTGTTGTGCCATAAGTGGTTTGGGTTTTTTTGTTCGCCTCATGTGTTTAAAAATGTGTTTTTCTTGACCCTGAAGTTAAAATACAACCAGTTGCAGGTCTGGGATAGATACAACACCATAACTTTAAAAAGAAATATATATATATATATAGTTAATAAACTGCATTTTTAATGATCTCTTGATTATGAAAAGATATTTTAAAGACAAGTGATTTTATCCCAAACACTCCCTCTGTTTCTGCATATGCTAATTTACTTGATTAATTTGGAGAACATCTGCATGGATTTCTGTACACTTACCAGTGGTGAGATCACACTGCTTTTCGAGTAACAGCCTCAAATTTCACTTTCCAGACAGACTCGGATTTTGTGTCTAATTGGGATGCCAAATATACAAAGGTACCCCAGAAGAGTGTGTAATTATGTAATTTTCTCTTGATCTTTCAGAGTCTTCCTGCGAGCAATTAATCAGTATGCAGATATGCTAAACAAAAAATTCCTTGATCAAACCAACTTTGAGTTACAGGTAAGAAAAACCTCCCATTTTTAATGGAATAAATGATATTAATGTCATAAATTTCTGCCCTAAACACATCATTTTGGTGGGTTTACTCATCATTTTGAATCCCAGTTATCCCAGTTAAGCATCTCCAGGCTCAGCAGGTGTTGGGATCCGTTACTGGCTTGTGGATCTTGTCATGGAATCACAGAATCACAGCAGGGTTTGGGTTGGGATTCTGCTCAAATCATCCAAACACAAAGAATTTGGATTCTTAGCTGGGGAATATTTGTTGGAAACATAAAGGCAGCGAGGAGATGTATTAAGAATTTATCAAGAAACAACCATCTCTGTGGTGTCTGTTCTTTTCTCCTTTAAATATTTATGTGCATAATTTCGAGACTTTTAAGTTGTTTTGTAGGTGTGTAGAGAAACACTTCAGAGAATTAATGGGATCTCTTGTCGTTTTGGGGACTTTCAGCTCTGGAACAACTACTTCCACCTGGCTGTTGCTTTTCTCACACAAGAATCTTTACAACTGGAGAATTTTTCAAGTGCTAAAAGAGCAAAAATCCTTAACAAGTAAGTCCTGCTCGTCATCTCAATCATGGCCAAGAACTCGAGGTCTATTGTCATAATTTCAGTTTAATTTCTTAGCTAAATCTATTCAAATTGAGATGTAATCAGGGGATAATGAAAGATTGGGTTGAAAAACATGAGTCAAGTGTTGCATGTGGTTCTGCCCCAGCGTCAAGGCCTGGATTTCATGATTCCTTCCTGATAGAGACAGTGTTTGCTGCTGCAGGATGTTCAGAAAGTCAAGGTTCTCAGAAGTGTTAACATGTTATAAAACTGCATTTTGAAATCACTTGAGCTTTGTGCTTCTTCTGATCTTATTTTACGTCTGCTCTTTATTGCTTAATCCCTGACAGCCTCTTAGGGGGAATTTTGGTCACTCCAACCATTTCCACTGTGCTTGATGCCTTAAATGGCTGCCTAGAAACAGAGACGAGACAGGAATAAAGGAATAAAGGAGGGATTGATTGGAAAGGCCTTCAGAGGTCACACTCTGGGCTCCAGAGGCTCCTGCCTCAGTGCATCCCAAAACGGACAATGCCAGCTCCCGAGTTCTTCCCACTTTGAGATCAGCATCAATTGCCCAAGCAGAAGCCAGGCAAGGATGGAATTTGCCCAAGCTTGCCCCCCTCTCCCCAAGATGAAGGTTTGCAGTTGTTGGGCCCAGGAGGGTCTGGGTGTGCTTGGAGAGCGAGCTGGAGAGGCTTTGTTATGTCAGTGTGAGCATGAGAGAACAGCACTGAACGAGCTCCAGGGAGCTGCAGAGTCACACTGGGCAGGGCAGGGCTGGGAACAGAGAAAAGTTAAAACTATCATGCTGTCCCTGAAGGATGGCTTGGGCTAAGTGCAGCCCTGTCTGCTTTCCTGCCTCTGAAGGGTTACATTCTTTGCCTCCAACCACCCTGCTGCTGGTCAGAATCCCACAGCAAAGAAAAGCTGTCAAAAGGAGGAAAAAAATCCTGGAAATAAGTGTGGAACATGAAGATTTTGTTGAAATAGAGCAATTAAGGGTGGAAAAGACCATGGAGTCCAAGCATTGACCAAGGCCACCACTGTCCCATGTCCCCAGGTGCCACATCCTTGCAGCTTTTAAATCCCTCCAGGGATGGGAACTCCACCTGAACCACCAATTCTAATGCCTGACCACCCTTTGAGTGAAGAAATTTTCCCTACTCTCCAATTTAACCTCCCTGGCACAACTTGAGGCCATTTCCCCCTTGTCCCATTGATATTTCTCCTGCTTTTTATTGGTGTTCCACAGTAGTGACCTTATTATTACTTAACACAAAGCTCTGAAAAGAGCCAGTTTTGTGATTTTAGAACGTGTGGATTCTTTGTCTGTGGCATAATATTTGGGAAGAGCAGCTACAAAAGCAGGATGTTCCCATAGCCAGTGAGGTCACAAAAATGGGGAATTTCCAAGCTGTGATTCCCTGAACAAGCACAGCTCAGGCTCCTGGTGTGTGCAATAAATAAAATATGTCTATATTGAGAGAGAAAGTGCATTTTGTGTACCTTCACCTTCCCAATTCAGGCCTTTCTGTCTATTACTGTGGTAAGAGAAATTCCAGGGGGAATGGGGACAGTTCATCACTGCTGCAGTGACTTGATTTTAAAGGCTTTTTGCTTGTGTGGCTTTTAGGGTTTAACCAGAAAATTCGGGAAGGGCTCCACATCCCATCCCTCTTTTTAGGAGCCAAGCTTTGCCCTGCAAACTCCACCACTCCCTCCTGAGTTTTGAGGTGTTTCCTTTGGAAGCTGTGCTCTGCCTGAGCCTTGAAAGAGAATTTTAAAGCGCTGTGGGTTCTGCTCTACCTGTGACTCTTGGGGCTTCCTTGATGAAACAGGAATATTTACAAGTCCAGTAGAAAAGTGGTGTCAAGCAGAGCTCAGGCTTTGTGCTATAAATACCAGAAACAACATTATAGGTAAAGGGTTTTTAAGGAAATTGAGCTGGTATTGAAGAGCCAGGTAAATTTTATTTAGGAAATTGAGCTGGTGTTCTAAAGCCAGGTGTATTTTATTTAAGGAAATTGAGATGGTGCTGCAGGTAAATTGTATTGAATTATATTTAGAATCCCTTTGCTCTCTTTGCCCAGTGTTAGTGAGCACCTTTGTGAGCATTTTAGTTGGGATCAGACTCCTGACCCGAACAAAGAGCCAACAGCTGAGCTGTAATTGGGCTGGAAATTGCTGTCAGATACATTTGGGGACTGATAATCCCTCTTCGTCAGGATGAGAACCATAGGCACAAATTTCTTGGAGTGATTTTTATATTAAACAGAGCAGTTTATCTCGCTGAAGGAACTCAAGGAATCAACAGGCATTTCTCACTGCTGATAGAAGTAAATAGATTAAGTCATTTGAAGTGGTTGCTTAATAAAGTTTGCTAAATTGTAAATCTCTGTTTATAATGAATTTGCAAATTGTTATTTTCAGTTTAATCATGTTTTGGAGACAGTAAGACAATAAATTCTTCAAGATGCAATAAATGCGTGGTCTGGAGGCACTTTCATTGCTGTGTGAAGGCACTTCTGTGTCAAAAGGGATATAATTAATCAGTTAATTCAATATCACGCTCACCCATCTCTTTAAGTGTATATTTCAATTAAAACGTCAAATATTTAATAATTAAAATTTAATTATTGTAATTTGTAGGTTTTGCTAAACATTGCGTTTAAGCATTAGATAATAACAGATTCCTAATGATGCAGAAGATTCTCTTTAATCCATATTAATGACAGGGTGTCTCACTGTTATCCCCCAGAAATCCCACAAGTTGCCAGATATTACAGTTTTGCTCATCTTGTAATTTAAGTCATGATCTTTAACTTGCAAATATTCCATGTGGCAAATGCATCCTCGCAGCTTGTTATGGTTCTGATCCCATCATTAATGAAGGCATTAGGATGATTTCCACTCATCAAAGCTTTCCTGGTGTTCATGTGGAGAGGGAGGGGAATGGAAATCTGACCCAGATGGGAGGTGGGGAAGGGCTGGTGGTGGATGGGCTCCCACCCCTGCCTGGGGCCATGGGATGTTGGAATTGTTGAGGCTGGAAACCCTTTTTCTCCAAATGTTGGTAGAGCTGGTGAGGGTGAGGCAGATAATCTTAGTAAGGTGGGTCTGATTTGAGAACCTGTTCTGGAATTTCTTCTCTTTTGGAATGCTGCGAATCTGATTTTGAAATAAGATTTGTCTGCTTGTAGATCTTTAATTTATTTGGTTTTAATGCTGGTTTTGTTTTCCTTTTTAAGGTACGGGGACATGAGAAGACAGATTGGGTTTGAGATCAGGGACATGTGGTACAATCTGGGTAAGTATCCTAAGCCTGTGCTGCCTTCACTGTTCCCATAAAACAAGTTAGAGGATATTCCTGGAAAAATTCAGTGCCAGGCTGGATAGGACTTGGAGCAGCCTGGTCTATGGAAAGTGTCCCTGACCATAGCAGGGGGTGGAACAAAATGGTCTTTGATGTCCCTTCCAACCCAAACCATCCCGTGATTATCTACAATGAACTTGCTTTCTCTTGAAACAAAAGTAGGCCTGCAGAAAGCTTTTAAAAATCAGGTGATATAAGAGATCAAGCCACCTCTGCATATTTAATTCACCATCTGGGATGGCACATAACTCTTGTTAATATTTATGTGTCTTGTGGCTTTTGTGGGTTTCAGGCTCTTGCTAAACACAAAGCCATTGTTGTGGTGATACCTCTTCAATGGGGTTTTTTTCCCCTTGAAAATATCTATATACACACACATTTATATTCACTCACTTGAGGATGCAGTACCTGGAACTGTACCAAAATGGATGTGTCCAAGGGTTCTCAGTACCTCAGCCTGGAAATTCTGCCTAAACTCTGCTTTTCAGTCTTGTCTGGCTGCATCAGTGACTCAGTAAAGATGGGGAAGTTGGAGCTCCCTGGAGCTCATAGGTAAATGAGGCTTCTCTGCCTATCTGCAGCCTGAGCTGCTCTCTGGGTGTAATTGGGCTGTACAGGGATTGAATTTCATGAGAAACTGAGTATTTACTGTGACCTGAGTGTACTCGTCTGCCTGATTTCATTTTCCTGAGCTTAACAGCACAGACACTTCAGCTCTTCTGAGTTTTATCAAAACTTCCTTAAATGATCAGAAATAAATGCGTTTGCCACTTCACTTCTATCTCTGGCTGAGCTGTTGTTGCTGAGAGTTGAAGAAACCTCGGCATCTCTAAGAGAAGGGAGTGCCAAGGGTTCATAAGTATTTGATATCACAGAATTTGCATCCTGTCTGCTGGAATGATGAGAAAAGGCTTCGGAGAACAGCTGAGTTCACTTCTTATTAGAAACATCTTTGGTGAATTAAGTGTCTGGAGAACAGATTAGAGCTTAGTGCACAACTGAGATGTGACTTGACAGGCAGGTAATAAAATCAGTGTCGTGCCTGCTGCTGCATCGCCCAGCGTGGGATGCTGGCAGCCTCTGGGTGAGTAATTAGCCAAATCCTTCCCTCTTCCAGGCCCACAGGCATGGAATCATGGAATTGTTAAGGTTGGAAAAGGTCGAGTCCAAGCCAGCACTGCCAAGGCCGCCACTGCCCCATGTCCCCAAGTGCCACATCCACACGGCTTTAAAAATCCCTGCAGGGATGGGCACTCCACCCCTGCCCTGGGCAGCCCCTTCCAGTGGCTGAAAATCCTTTTGGTGAATAAATTTTCCCTGCTGTCCACCCTGAGCCTCCCCTGGCCCAGCCTGAGGCTGTTCCCTCTCCTCCTGTCCCTGTTCCCTGGGAGCAGAGCCTGACCCCCCCCGGCTGTCCCCTCCTGTCAGGGAGTTGTGCAGAGCCACAAGATCCCCCCTGAGCCTCCTCTTCTCCAGGCTGAGCCCCTTCCCAGGTCCCTCAGGAATTCTCCAGCCCCTTCCCAGCTCCCTCTGCCACCTTTTCTCCTCACTAATATTTCTGGCCTCTTTGGATTCTTATGGATTCTTAATCTTTTCCCAGAATTTACTGGACTGAAAGCAGGAAGTTTGATGTAGACTTTTCCATCCAGCTATTCTTAACTGAGGTTGTTTCATCCAGGCTGGGCTTTGTGGAGTGCATTGTGCCTTTCACTTCTGCTGCTGTCACTGCCTGCTCTTTACAGGTTATTTAGTTGCTCAGTTTCTCACCCTTAACAAGGATAATAATTTCCCCTGGAGTTTTGGGAATCGATTGGCACAAGGGGTAGTGTTTTCTTCAGTATTTCTTTCCATGCTGTCATGAAATCCTTTTATTTTTAATGGATTTTTTATAAATGGAGATTATCCAGGAAGATGCCTCCATGACCTCCTCAAGCTCTAATGTCTGTGGTTCTCTAGGATCCATTAATAGGATGATTAATACCAAAATCTCCCATGTGGAGGGAGTCAGGAAATTGCTGTTCTTCCCAAGAAAAGCTGGGAGAGAAAGGTAAATGTGAGGCAGGACCCCAGTGCGAGGCAGCCTTTGTGCTTCTCCTGAGCAGCACCTTGCTCTTCCTCATCTTTGTCCTGCAGAGAGTCCATGTTTAACTCAGGGATCATGGTAAACTCATGGATCATGTTTAACTTCTAGCTCTTCACCAATCTCATCCATGTCACAGCATCAATTAAGAAGGAATTCCAACTTCCCGCTTGCATGGGAATCCATTGGGGAGTGCCTGACACTTTTATCTTGGAAGTTGCACTGTATTCAAATTATTCTTGTGTATGTTCAGAAACAAAAGCAGAAGTGAAAGGGTGGAATTCTGGAATATGCTTGAGCACTGGATTTTTATGTCTGTGCCATTGTGCATGAGATGTGATGAAACCAAACAACCCTGACTTTTGATTTATGGATTAAAGAGTATTGAAAAGCCTCAGAAATGAATATTTTGTCTCATCAGGTTTTGTCTCTAAATACCACGATTAACACACGATGCCTGCTGAGTTAAAACTCCCCAGCTGGGAGCAAGGCAGTCCTCCAGCTATAATGCACATTTAAAAGTATAATTTTTTTATTAAATTAAACAGTAAAATAAGAATTCTTAAAGTTTTCATTTGTCTGCCTGTTTCTCATGCAGGGGGGCCACAATAGTCACCCTTCCTATTTTTATGATTAGGAAAAAAAAAGAAAAGAACATTTATAGTGCAGAACAGCACTTTAGAGGCTTTTTTCCTTCCATACCACAACCTGAACTTCAAAATGTGTTATTTTGAGTCACTGCTTTATTGAAACTGAGGCTTTTTAAACCTTGCTGAGACATTAAATATCAAAAAAGCACAAAAAAAGGCCGTGGCCTGTCTGGGAATTGAATGCAAGAATTCAAAAACCACACCTTGTAAAGCATCTTGTGATGCAGTTTAGCAAACAGAACCCAAGAGTCTGACAGGAGGTCATGTGCACAGGGGTACAGTGCTTAATGGCTCCCCCAGTTCTGTGTTAGAGGGATTGTAGTGGCATTTCAGATGACATCCAGGTGAGAAAGGTGGCCAGGGAGAGGCAGCTCAGAGAGCAGCTCTGTTATTGGTGACGTCTGAACCAGCTGGGGGGAGACGGAGAAGAGAAATTCCTCAAGGTGAAGGGGAATGGTTGCTGGTGTCCTCCAGCGAGCTGCCACCGTCCCTCCCAGGGCTTGACGTCACCAAAGGTGTCTTGACAGGGCTGTTGATGTTGTCGGAGGGAGGGCCAGGGTTAAAAATAGCCCTGAACTTTGGGCGTTACATAAATAGAAGTCATTACACATCACCCTCTCTGGATTAGTCAGGCGTGTTCTCAGCAGGCCCAGGGGACAGAGGAGGCTGCTGGCAAATTACCCAGAGGTTTTTGTGGCCCAGATTGAAATGGGAAGAGGCTGGGAAAGGAGTATCACTCGTTACCCAGCAAGGAGAGCACCTTGGGTTTGGTTGGTGGCAAGGTGCCTTCCTGCTGTGCGAGCACATCCCATGGCCAGGCACAAGACACTGCAAGGGGAAGTTTTTGCATGTTCAAAGGTGGCTTTTTTTGCATGTGGTTCTTAAAGCAGCTGTACAAGTTGGTTTTCAGAACAGACTCTTCAGTTTTCTTCCAGACTTGTCACATTTGGAGTCTCTGCGTGGGAGTTCCTAAACTCCCGCGGAGAGGAGAAAGGTGAATTCCTTGCTAGGTTGTTTATCAGACAAGGAGGTGGATGCCCTGGGGGGCCAGGGGAGGATTGTTTCTCTTCCTGCTTTGCTCCCGTGCTTTCTTTAGTGTCCCAGCATCTCCCAGTGATGCCTTAAAGGGCTGCCTAGAAACAGAGACCAGACAGGAATAAAGGAATAAAGGAGGGATTGATTGGAAAGGCCTTCAGAGGTACACTCTGGGCTCCAGAGGCTCCTGCCTCAGTGCATCCCAAAATGGACAATGCCAGCTCCCGAGTTCTTCCCACTTTGATATCAGCATCAATTGCCCAAGCAGAAGCCAGGCAAGGATGGAATTTGCCCAAGCTTGCCCCCCTCTCCCCAAGATGAAGGTTTGCAGTTGTTGGGCCCAGGAGGGTCTGGGTGTCCTTGGAGAGCGAGCTGGAGAGGCTTTGTTATGTCAGTGTGAGCATGAGAGAACAGCACTGAACGAGCTCCAGGGAACTGCAGAGTTACACTGGGCACTGCAGGAATTGAAAAATAGAAAAGTTCAAACCTAAGGCATCTCCCCAGATCACGTTGTCACAGCAAAGTCGTGCGTGTGCACTGTCACCCCCGACACGCGCGGGATGGATGTCACCCAGGGCTCCCACTTCATGGGCTTCCCCCAGAGAGTAGCAAACAGCATCAAAGATTCTAATCTTGTGTGGATTTTTCACGCTTTAAGTTCAAAAGATGTTCCTCTTCTGAGGGAATTCCTGTGCTTGAGGCAGTGTAGGAACCCACCATGGCACAGGGAGAACTTGTGGCATTCAATCAGTGCATGACGAACAGCTTTTGTCACTGTTATTTGTTTTCTGCAATATTGACTCTGACACTCTTCAGGCATAACATGAGAAATCTGTCACCTGAGAGGCCCAATGTAGCAATCCTTGTAGGAGAGACTGAGGGAAGCTTTAGGCCTCTCACTTGATATTCCTGAGCAGCACCCAGCACCCAAAGTCACCGTTTTTGTTGAGTATTAATTTGGCTGCCCCCGATTGCTAATGCTAATAAGATTCAGGAGTTTGCCAAATCAAGGAACTTAAATTATATCTGCTAAAAAAAGGAGCGTGTTTTGGTGGTAAAGGATTTTTCTTGATTACATTTCTTGAGATTTATGTTAGTTCTGGTCAAAAGTGAAACTACCAATTAAAGACTTCACTGGTTACTGTCACAGTGGTGTAGCACAGTGGAATAAAAATGAGTTGATATCTGTTCTGTCCTGTACCACTGGTAACCACAGTGAGAAACAATAGTTTGGGGAATGGAGAAAACTGAGGGCTCCCTGAATTAGCTGGACTCCAGAGAATCTGGTCTGAAGCACAGTATTGGGTATAGAAACAAGTGTTTGAACCTGGTTGTAAACATCCCTAACAGGGCATTTGTGAGGAACATCTCCTCCTGTCCTGAGGTCTCAGTGGATCCCAGCCTGTTGCTGATGGAGAAATGTATTTGTGTTTTCTAAACTACTGCCTGGAGCTCTCAGGGCTGAGCTCCATTGTACAGTGAGGTGATAAAACACAGCACAGATTTCCCAGAGCAGCTGTGGCTGCCCCTGGATCCCTGGAAGTGTCCAAGGCCAGGCTGGACAGGGCTTGGAGCACCCTGGGCTATGGAAGGTGTCCCTGCCCACAGCAGGGGCCAAACTGGATGGGCTTTAAGTCTCTTTCGACCCAAAGCATCCAGATAATTTTTCCACGGATTTATTCACCAGATAAATTGCAGCACATACACTCTGCATCCATTTAGCCAATAATATAAACAGTAACCTGCTCTTTTTTCCTAGTCCAATATTTATTAGGTGCCACACTCCTGCTAAGCTTTAATTTCCCTTCCCTGTGCGGTGCAGAGCAGGGAGGGGGGAAGGAGCAACTTCCTCTTGGGAAGCTAAACTGAAATCAAGTTTTGCAGGCAGCTCAGCTCCGAGGAAAGGAGACATATTGTGGGCTGGCTGAGCTGTGCTTTCATGTCTCGAGGCTCTGTTAGGCTGCACTTGTGGTGACACTTTGATAGACTGACACCGAGAACATTTTGTTCACACAGGAGTCTAAATAAGTTAATACAAGTGATGTGCCTTTTAGCCTCCCTCTCTGCCAGCCACACATTGTGTTTTAAAATAAAACCTGGAAATGGGAGTGTGAAAATTCGTAGTGGGAAATGTGGCGAGTCCCAGCTTGATGAGTGATTGAACAACTCCTCTTGATTTAGGTTTATACTCTGCCTCCCCTCCTGCAGAATTCATATTAATAATTATAATGATAATGGGTGTGATGATCATCATCATCATCAAATAAATAAGAAAAAATAAAGAAATGTTTCAGTAGAACCAGATATTATAACACGCTTTCTTATGCTCCACAAGGATTTATTGATACAATTTTATATCTTCTACCAAAGCCAGGTGCTTTTTGTTAACTCTGAGATGCATCTTTTCTTCCAAAGGTCAGCATAAAATCAAGTTCATCCCAGAAATGGTGGGGCCTATCCTGGAGATGACACTGATCCCAGAGACAGAGCTGAGGAAAGCCACGATCCCGATCTTCTTCGATATGATGCAGTGTGAATTCCACTCCACCAGAAGCTTCCAGAGGGTAAGCAGAGAGCTGGAGGCATTTAAAGTTGAAAGTGAGGAAGATTTAGCTGTTCTTTGACAAAACATAAGGAGTTTTGTTATGTCTCATTTTTCTAAGGAATAATGTAATTATGGATTTGCTTATTTCCTATAACTCCTGAGGGGCTCTGGAGTTTTCATCTGTTGGTTTGAAATGGTTATTGAAGGAGAAATTTGCATGTAGTAAATGAAACCTTTGGTTATGGCAGAGGAGCAAAGACAGATGTCTTAAATTGTCACTGTGACTCACACAAGGAGCTTGCTCCTGAGATAAATTGGACATAAAGGAAGCCTGATAATGTGGCAAAAATATAACCTGTAAGGATTTATCATCTCTACTCTCTTATAATTTTGATTTTCCCTACCATTTTATGGATTTTGAAGAGGCAAAAAACAATCCAGCACTGTCAGTGCTTCTTCTTGCTCTACAGGCACTGCAAAATCTCAAATGGTAATGGAGCATTTTTATTCTATTTTATTTTAATGTGCTGAGAGGAGGCCTTGAATACACACACCCCATCTCTTCCTGATAGCTTCAACTTTTGAAAGACAAGTTGAGTGAAAGATAGCTTCCTGACATCATTTATTTGACATTGCTTCCCTTGAAACTTTGCTTATGGATTGAGTTTAAGACTAGTTAGGCCAGGTAGGGTTTGGACTAAGCCAGTGGAGTTCCTTCCCACTGTGAAATTTCTGTCAGTTCGGGATATGACCTTGTGAATTTTGCAATAAAGCTTGACATGTGTTGTTTGCTTTTTTCCCCTTTATATTGGCAGTTTTCTTTCTTGGATGAAAAACCTGATCCTTTTCCATACTTTTCTTGTGAACTGCTATTGAGAACCAACTCTTAATAAATCTGTAGGCAGAGTAAATGAAAATCTGCGTGGGGAGACTTAAGCAAGGGGAATGGCATCAGCTTTATTGCTTTGATTTGTTTTGTGCTGGATGGTGTGTGGAGAGGTTGTGAACTGTATTTTGGCTTCATCCAATTACTGCATAATCATTTGTTCTTACATTTGACTCCAGTGCTACTGTAAAGATTGAAATGCTCGCTGGGATGCCATTTAAAGAGTTTCCTGTCAGATGCTCTCTTTTGTTGCTTGTCATTTTTTATTTGTACAATTATAAAGATCGTGAAAAATCCGAGGGTAGCTTTATAGCTAAATTTATGGCCCTCAATTTTCCTGACAGAAGGAAACCAGCTTTGTGTGGAATAGTTGGGTGATTTTAATAAATGAATGTCTTAAATATTTCACATAGAGGTTTTTCTTTGTTGTTTGAGAAGAAAAATGCCTCATCCTTAAGTTAGAGATGTCTGGGGTTGTATTTCCTGTGGCAGTGGAGCTTCTTTTTGGATGTAGCAGTGACAGGAAGTGTGCAGAGGTAACAATCCTCTTTTTCAGGGGTTTGGAGTGAGCAGCCACGTGTGGCAAGGAGTCATGAATCTGTGCAGTTCTGAGTTTGCCAAGTATCTCAGGTTGGCCTTTGGGGAATGGAGATCACAGGCTTGGGAAGAGCAGAGGGTTGAAGGAAGGTCTAGGCTGGATGGGACCTCTGGAAGTGACCTGGGCCTTAGGCTGGGTTATCTGGGACCACGTGAAGCTCTGTTTGGAGTATCCTCAGTGAGTGTTGTTTGAGCACTTCTCCAGGTGAGCTATTCCAGTGTTCAATCCTGGCCTTTGGAAAGTGTCCCCATCTGTGGCAGGGGGTTTGGAATGATATAAGGTCCCTTCCAACCCCAACCATTCCAGGATTCTGTGATTAAAACTTTGATTTTTATATCCTGATGGAATTTCCTTGGATCAGCTTGTGCCTCTTGCTGCTTCCGTCTCCTCTCTGAGCACTTTTTAGGCATTGGAACGTTTGAATTAGATTTTCTCTGGGCTGACCAAACCCAATTCCTTCAACCATTCCCGGGGCCAGGTTCTGCAGCACTCTGCCCATGTTGGGGGCCCTCCTTTAGACCATCTCCAGCTTGTCAGGGTCTCTCTAAGCCAGTGAATCAGAGCCAGACATGGAATTCCAACCCTGGTTCAACAAGTGCAGTGGTCCTGTCGCTCCTCTGGCCATGCTCTTGCTGGTGCAATCCAGGACACATTTAGGCTCCATTGAAGGAGGACACTTATTTTTGTGTTCAGCTTGATAAATTGGCTTTTCCTAGACACCTTCTTGCCCTTGCTGTACCTTGTAAAAGCTTCCATGAGATCCGGCTCCATGGTTTCCTCAGGAACTGAAGTGGGACTGCCTGCTCTGTAGATTCCTTACTCAATTTTTTGTCTCTTTTGTGTTGAAGTGATAGAAATAAATATAATTTGAGGGGTTTTTTTAATATTACCAGTACCTAGGCAAGCTTTGATGCTTAATGGGTCGATGTAATGTGCTGCTTTATATCCTTTATATGCAAGTACCAATTATCCTTGTCCAGCACTGCTTCCAGAGAGAACTTCCAAATGGAATGGTTGGCTGCTGCTAAACTAATCTGCCAGAAATCCAATTATCTAACCTTATTAGTCACATCAACAAGGGTTTAGATTGGCTCCACTTCTCCAGCAGATGTATCAACCTCATGATTTGTGGGGGAGGAACTGCAGCTTTTTGCAGGCCTCTGATGCTGTGATGGTTTGTGTGATAAACAGGCAACTTTCCCTGTGGTGGTTTTCATTTCAGGAGGATTTGGCTTTGCCTGGTAAAACCAGGAACAGACAGAAGGGTTTTTTTTCTACTCCCAGTGTATTTAGAGACAAAACAAGATAAATTCCCCTTGTTTTTACCGAACTATATTAAGGCCGACTGAATTAAAAGCTGGAGTTGCCCATTTTTGTCCTGTCCCTCTGAAGGTGAAGACTTCAAAGTAGCCTGTACCTCAAAGCAGGAATCCCATCCTAAAACAGAGCGGGATTGAAGCTTCCCTGTGGAAGGAAACGCCTCCTTCTGCACTCAGCTTCTCCCTTGGTTTCAGTAGCAGAGCCTCTGGATCAAAGGGAATTTGTCAGAGCCAAGGGAGCGATGAGAGAGAATTGGTTGGATTGTTCAGGGCCTGCTCAGGTGAGTGGGATGGATCCCGTGGTGACAGCAGGAGGGAAAGCTCAGGGTGAAACAGCCCTTCAGCTGGAATGTGGGATCTGGAACGTGGAGCTCCTGGTGCCTGTTCCTCCCAGCAGTGGCTCCATTCCTCATTTCCCACCAGGACTCCTCTTTCTTTGCATAGATTTTAACTCACCTGTGTCACTGCCAATGCCACCTTCTGCTTGTTTGGAGTTGAACTCATTTCTGACATTTAACCATAAATCTCGTTATCACCAGGACAGTCACACCAGCATTTTGATTTTCATGTGCTGCTTATTGATGAATTTCCAATGGATTTAATCCATCCCTTAATGGATCCATCCCATTTAATCTCTCTTAGTGAGAAGTTTCCCCTAGTTTATCTGAATCTCTTTTGACTTTTAGAACCTATAATTCCTTATTAAGTCTTTTTGCCACTTCTGAGCCCTGGGTTAACCTCCCTTTCCCTGGGCTGTGGATTTGCAGACAGAACACAAGTAAATGACTCTCCCAGCTCCTGTGATCCCACTGAACGTTGAAATTCAATTAACTAATCCCCACAAAGGATTGGTTGCAATCAGTAACATTTTTTAATTCCCTACAGTTGAAATGTAAATCTGTATGTTTTTCTTGGTTTCTGGCCTTCTGGAGAATATTCCTCCCTCCAGTATTCCTCCCTCCTTCTACCTGGAGAGCAAGGGAGAAAAGTAATGCAATAGCCTCCAAAATGATCCCATCATTTTAAATGGCTCCCAGATCTGTTTCCCAGCTGGAATGCTGTGGAAAAATAGGAAAGGGAACAGATGAAACTGTTGGGAATTGCCACCAACTTTCCTAAAAACCTCTGAGCACAGTTTTGCAGTACTTGTGTGCCATTTCTGCGTTAGGACTAATTTCTGATGGTGTGATCTGTCACTTGAGTTTTATATGGCAAAATATTATTGACCCACCTCAAAATGAATTTATAGCAGCTTGGAGGGCTGGAAGTCCTCGTCATCTACAGCAAGATTAACTTGTCAGCCAGTGCTACAAGTACTGCCTTCCTTGAGGTAAACCCAGGCCCAAAAGTGATTAGTTGAGTGGACATGGTTTGGCTCACCCTGATTTATTTTCTCCAGGTGAGAGATTGTCACAGACAGAGGAAGCACTTGATGAGCTCTTAGCTTAAGTTCATCCATCCTAAAGAGAAGCTGAGATCTTGATCAGCTACGAGGAAAAGTGGCTAATAATGTCCTGTAATCTTGCTGGTATCACCCCTCGAGCTTTCAGTGTCAGCTGAGGATGTGAATCTGGCTCATGGATGGTGCAGATATTCAGCCTCCAGAAAGAGCCTCAGCGAGTGCCACTGGCTCTAATGGAAACATTGGAGATTTGGCACTTCTTCATTTGTGACTAAATCCCCTCACAATAATTGCAGGCTTATTTATGCATTAAATTAAATGTAATGCATTTAAAAAAAAAAGTAATGCATTAGGAAAAAAAAAGAAGAGAAAAGGAAAAATGGAGTTTATCAACAGACGCCAGGTGCAGTGTCCCAGAGGCATTGGCTTGTGCAGCTCCAGGGTCACATTCCCACTCCCATGATGGGAAATGATAAACTTCCAAAGCTCCATAAACCTCAGCTGGTGTTGATAAAACCATCCTCCATGGAAAGAACACAGAAGGAATTTTAACTGATGTTAAATAACATTTATTCATCTGGCTGCCATGATCTGCATCACAGCGACTCGATGAGAAATATCAGGAATGACTGAAGAGCAAAGATGTTGTTAATAATCCCTAAAACCCCCAAAATGCTACAAGTCTGGCTCTGTTCAGCCCAAGAGGCCATTAGGGAAATGGCCCAACAAAGCGTGGATTTACAGAGATTTAAGTAAAACTGATAGTGGGGAGATCCTTGAGATCCTGCATGACAAATGTAATTGCTCTTCTCTAGCTGAGTAATCTCTTCCTAAAAAATACATCACCTAGAGGGCTGGGGCTGGCAGCAAGTGTCATTTCTCACATTGGGTTAGAAAGTCAATTTCTTTCTGGGCTCATTAGGGAACAGGATTTTTGTGACTTCCCTGTTTCATCATTGTGTTATTTCAGTGCTCTGCTCGACGCTCTCCTACTGTGGGAACGTGTTTGGTTCTGGGAGGGGGTGGATTGCATTATCCTGCCTTTGCTCATTTTCCTGTCATTTCTTTAATAATGCATTCATTGTGGTCGCTGGGACAGGGACAGGACCCAGGGAAGGGCTGGAGCTGTGTCAGGGGAGGTTCAGGTTGGATCTCAGGGAAAGGTTCTTTCCCCAGAGGGTGCTGGGCACTGCCCAGGCTCCCCAGGGAATGGTCCCAGCCCCGAGGCTGCCAGAGCTCCAGGAGTGTTTGGGCAGCACTGCCAGGGATGCCCAGGGTGGGATTGTTGGGGGGTCTGTGCAGGGCCCGGAGTTGATGATCCTGTGGGTCCTGTCCCACCTGGAATATTTTATGATCCAGACAATCCCTTCTTTCTCCATGGATACATGATGTGCTGTTAATATCACCTGCAGATGCAAAGTACATCTCTTGACATTTACAAAATGTTGGCACTCTTTGTTCTTGTGCAGGGGCCCTCTGCTTCTCCTCAGCGTCCTTAGGGGTGGCTTAAGCAGGTGACAGTGAAAAAACCTGGTGACAACTGTTCTGTCACCAAACTCCCACTCAGAGCACAGGGCTCCCATTGCCCTGCCACAGGCTCCCTGCTCACCCAGGCTCTCCAAATTACCACAAAGTCTTTAATCCTGTGGATGTCTGTGCTTGTTTAATGAAGAATTAGGAATTAGGTGACTTAACTGATTGATTACAGAGCAGCAGGCCTAGAGTGAGCCTTCCTCCACTAACAGTTCGCATTCATTCCTAGCAGCAACAGCTAAAACCCTCTGTAACCATTAAAGATCCAGGGAATTATCCAGTTTGCATTTTAAATTTATGTTCTGATGGCCACTTAAGTTTGCATTATTTTATTATTGCCCAAATAAAATTATGTTGGAGTTGTTTGAAATGACATCCTTCCCTTCTGCAGGGTTTAGTAACAGCTGTATCAGTTGTGTCCCACTGGGAGTCAGTGTCTGTGTGCTGAAAAGAGGTGTCAGGTATGCTGGGGGGATGCATCCAGCAGGGTTATCCAGCCTCAGATGTTGCCTTTCCTCTCTCAGAGAGCTTCCAGCATTTTTGTGTTTAGTTCTGCTGCTGGGGGCATTCTGTGTCTCCTTTCTCCCTGCCCTCATTCCTGTCATTAATCTCCTCCTTTAGTTTTCCATAATGCAAATATTTACACTTCATTTAACAACACGACCAATGATTCCTTTAACCGAAGAAGTCCTTGTAGGGCAGGAGATGATCGTGGAGAGTCTAAAACCAGAGCCTGCAAACTCTAAAAGTCAATCAAGCTTTAAACCAGGGGCTAAACATCTCACCAAGGTACCCAACCAATCTGTGAGGCATCGAGGCTACAGTAATAAAGTGAAATATTTGCCAGCTGATTATTTACGCTTGCTTTGTTTAATTACAGTTCGAAAACGAGATCATCACCAAACTGGATCACGAAGTGGAAGGAGGCCGTGGAGATGAGCAGTACAAAGTGTTATTTGACAAAATGTAAGTGTTGATCAGCAGCAAAATTTATGTCTCAGGGAAGTCAGGAGAGAGAGCAATTAGACTACAATGAACTTCGTAGCCCAGAAATAATTAAAATCTGTTAACGATGCGCAATATTTAAAACTGCACCTGAGTCAAGGTTTTTTCTCGGCGTGTGATTAACAAGGCGAATTTAATTGGTTTTTCAGTCTCTTGGAGCACTGCAGGAAGCACAAATACCTGGCTAAGAGTGGGGAGACGTTTGTGAAGCTGGTGGTGCGTCTGATGGAGAGGCTCTTGGACTACAGGACCATCATGCACGACGAGAACAAGGAGAACCGCATGAGCTGCACCGTCAACGTGCTGGTGAGCAGGAAAATCACCACAAAATCGCCAAAAACTTGCCACAAAATCACCACAAAATCGCTAAAAAATTGCTACAGAATCACCACAAAATCACCACAGAATCACCACAAAATCTCTGCAAAATCACTACAAAATCGTCACAAAATCACCACAGAATCACCACAGAATCACCGCAAAATCATACAAAATTGCCACAAAATCACCGCAAAAGCACCACAAAATCACCGCAAAAGCACCACAAAATCAGTACAAAATTGCTACAAAATTCACCACAGAAACACTGCAAAATTCACCACAAAATCACTGCAAAATCACCACAAAATTGCCACAAAATCACCACAAAAGCTCCACAAAATCGCTACAAAATCACTGCAAAATTCACCACAAAGTCACTGCAAAATCACTGCAAAATCACCACGAAGTCGCTGCAAAATCACCAAAAATCACCACAAAATTACCACAAAGTCACCCAAACCCCCACTGCTCTCAGAATCCTGCACCTTTATCAAAGGGGGTTGTGTCAGCAGTGTCTGTTGGGATTCTTGGGGAAATTTGGAATGCTTTTCTTCCTATATTTTTCCCTACTTTGGTAAAGGCAAATCTCTGAAAACATGGATTATTCCTTCCTTAATTGTTTCTACAGAAAGATTTCAGGAGAAATGTTACAGGCCCTGTTCATTGACATTTACAGTTGATGTATAAACAACTCTGTGCAGAAAAACACTTGACATACAGAATGTTGGAATTCTCTGCCATTTACTCCCAAAATTTCCATGGATTTGCAATCCCAAATGTATTCTGCTCTCTGCTCAGACCCCATATTCAAATTTTGTGAAGGAATTAAAGTTACTATTTCATTCACAGCAGAAAAAGCTTGGCTCGTTTTCCTCACTGATAGGAAATTTCCTCCTCTTAGGTCATGAAATTTTGGGGTGTCCACTCCATACACAAATCTTGGTCCATTTGGGCTGGAGCTGGAAGCAATAATTGTCCCCATTGTACCCTAATCATGTTTTTTGGTGGAGATTTAGAAAATGAGCTTTTACAACCCAGAAATCAGCAGCCACGAAAAATAACTTCGAGAGACCCCCCGAAATAATGTGAACTAAATTTGATTTTTCCACTAGCACTGTTTGCCACTGAGAGTTCCAAGCTTTCCTCCTCACATCATCATCAAAGCTTTGATTTTGTTTAAATACATGGGGCACAGCCAGTGTTTATCATGTATGTGATCTGGGTGATGGATTTTGTTCAGGAAAGAGCTGATTAAATAGTTTGCAGCTTTTTTTTTTTTGCATATAATGGAGTTTGTAGCTCTTTTTTTTGCATCTAATGCAGTCCTGGGCTCGTGCAGTGCAGCCCTTACATCACCCCATCGCATCAGCCATAAACAAAACAGTGCCCACTGGAGCAGGAGAAGAGATGGAGGCATCAAATCCAAAATTGGGCGTTTATTTTTAGTTTGTTTTTCCTCTCTGTGCACATCAGAAAGCATGGGAAGGTTTGGGAAACGGGCAGAGAGGAGGGACTTACAGAGTTGTCAGAGGCTGGTGATGCAGCAAGTGCTGTTGGGTTGCCTGCAGAAAGGTCACAGCATCCTCCCGAGCAGAACCCTGGTGGAAAATCCTGCCAGTTCCCCAAGCAGGATGGGAAACAACGAATCAGAGTCACCACACTCTCTGTGTCAAACTGGGAAAATTCTCTTAGGAAGGCTGAAGTTGTTTCTCCTTCCCTTCATTAGGATATTCAGTCTCCTCCCAGGAATTCTCACCACCCCGCATGGGGGAGCCTTGGAACACTTGGGGATTGGGTTTGTTTTGTCCAAGTGTCTCCCAACAGCATCTCCTGATGCTGGTTTTTGGCAGCTGAGTTTGTCAGGCATTTGCAGATGATGAATTTTGTGGGTGATTTGCTGCTGTCAGGTTCAGTCACTGTGAGACACCAAGCACAGGCCTGCTGGAGCCATGGGAGTCCCCAGGAAACGCCGGGAAGTGGCACAGGGTGGAATTTTCCGTCGCTTTCAGCAGTCGTGATTTCAAACTCTTGCTTGATTTTACACTCCCATTTTCCCTCCAGGGCCCACTCAGTCTTTTCATCATTCTCCAGGCTGAAGTTGAAGTTCATGCCTTTGCAAAAATCCAACCCACGGCTGAAACTCAGCACAATTCCCATGTGGGGTCTCAAAGAGTTCCTAATTGGGACTTAGTGATGCTGAGGCTTTCCTAGGATTAAGTTTGTGTGTATTGATGGTCGTTTAACTTGGAGGGTTTGATCTGTGCTTAAGCCAGTGCTGATGGGGAAGGGTCTGGAGCCCCAGGAGCAGCTGAGGGAGCTGGGAAAGGAGCTCAGGCTGGAGAAAAGGAGGCTCAGGGGGGACCTTGTGGCTCTGCACAACTCCCTGACAGGAGGGGGCAGCCGGGGGGGGTCAGGCTCTGCTCCCAGGGAACAGGGACAGGAGGAGAGGGAACAGCCTCAGGCTGGGCCAGGGGAGGCTCAGGGTGGATATTGGGAACATTCCTTCATGGAAAGGGCTGTGCAGCCCTGGCACAGCTGCCCAGGGCAGGGGTGGAGTGCCCATCCCTGGAGGGATTTAAAATCCCAGTGGATGTGGCACTTGGGGACATGGGGCAGTGGTGGCCTTGGCAGTTTGTTTTCTGCATTGGTCCCAAAACCAGTAAGCAGTTATATCAGCTTAAATATCCCTGAAATAATCCATCATTCTTCTGTGAAATGTGGATTCTGTCTTACATTCCAGTTCTCTTTGAAGGGATCACTTTCGTATTGGATTTATCCCTCTTTTGGTACTGGGTTTGTGCTCTTTTAATGTCTCCTCAAACTGCTTTAATTTAGCATTGAAATATATTTAATTCAGTGGAGAAGGACTTTCTTTGGATTTTGTTTTCTTAGATATATTTTAAATTTTGGAGGCAAACTTGAAATTAGATTCAGCAATGCCTTGAATCTCTCACCCAGTTTATCGTATTTTGCATTTACAATATTTGCACTGTTAACTAGTTTATCTCAAGGCTGGAGGCACTCAGAGGAGAGCAATGCTAATGTGTGACATACGAAACCAGACAAATAACACTAATCTAACTTTTTATTTCCAAGGAAACTGTTAGAATCCGAGAGCAGATGATGCATTGCCTAGCTAAGGTTTGGAATTTTCAATCCATAGAACAACTGTTGCTCAAAAATTACAGTTTTTCTGTATATTAGAAAATTTTCAGCTGAAAACATTAATGATGCGTGACTTGCAAATGCCAGCAGCAGATTTCTAGCAGTGCTATTCTTGCAAATTCTTAACCTTTGCAATGAGACAGAAGCCCTAAAACACTGCAACGTGAAACATCCCAGCATTCGACTTTGTGAGTTAAATAACTTGTGTTCCATCACTGGAGGCAAATTTCATTTTGCAGTTTGGAGGCTGACGTTACGCAATTATGAATTTTTAATTTGGAGCCTGTTCTGTGTACATTCCAAAGTGTGAAATCAAAGACTTTGTAACCAAATTATGTTGTTTTTCAGAATTTCTACAAGGAGATCGAGAGGGAAGAGATGTACATAAGGTTTGTAAACATGACTGGTGACAAACTGCCTGACACAGGCGCTGTAATTGGGGGAAATTAGGTTCATATTAAGCAGTCACTTGGGACTGGAGGAGAAGAGTAATGAAAAATCACACCTTGGCTGGACCTGAAGTAATTCAAAAGCTTATCTGCACTGAGAACAGAGTGCTGGAAGTGAAAGTCAGGAGATTATCTCTGTCCCCTTTCTCCAAGTCCTTCAGTTCCATTACAATGAACACTGAAATACTCAGGAGCCAGAATTCTTCGGTTCCTGAAGAAAATAAATAAGTCAAAAGCTGAGCAAAGTAATGATGCTGCCTCCTGGTGAGGTGCAAAAATGTGACTTGGAATGAAAACATCTATTAAAATAATACCTGACTGATACTTATTTTAAACTTAAAGCTTTCAAAATCTCTTTTCAGACAGAGTAAACATGGAAATATTGTGCTTTCTGTAAACCTCAAGGCTCACAACCCTCCGTTTGTGCTTTGGCTGACTATTGCTTACACTGTTGTGCTAAAATGATGAAGTTTGTGTTTGTAATGCTATTTCAGGTATCTAAATGTTACTTGTAAATTCATTCTCAAGTGCTTGTTATCTTTTTGGAAGAATTTTCCCTTTTGAACTCTCTTCCTGTTGTTTAAATGGTTTTAATTGGTCTTTTAGCAGTTCGCAAAAAGAATAGGAAATGGAAGGATTGATAATTGTGGACAAACACATGAAACTATTTGTTATTATTTAAGTCTGCCCTCTTCAGCATCTCTATGAAGACAAATTGTCTCTCACTGTCAAACCCCTATCCAAATTCTCTCCAATTTCTGGCAACAAACTTAAAATTAACATCAAACTTGAAAGTATTTTCACTGGCTTTTTCAAAATACAATTTCTAATAGTTTTGGGGGATTTTTTTTAATTGTCAGTAAAAAAAATCATCAAAAAAAAAGAAGAGAATCCCCTTCCAGAGGTGTGATGATATTGGAGTTAAAGAATGCAATTTATTTCTGTCCCCATAGCTGAACTGAAAGAGTGCTCTGTCTTGCACAAAATCTGTGTTGGATTTATCACTCATCACAAGTCATTCATTTGGTGTTCAGTCAAAAATTGCACTCGATGATCTTGGAGGTCTTTTCCAACCTTAACAATCCCATGATTCCCTGAGTATCCATTGGAAACAACACAATGGAAATGCAAATGGTCCTGAAGGTTGTCTGCACACAGAAATGTGAACTTTAACCAACCCCACAAATATTTACTTGCTAAAAGACAACCTTGAACCCTTGTATTCTCCAAAATGCATGACTGAGTAGCATCTTAACCCCACAGTTTTTAAGAACTGTTGTTTCTGTTGCAGGTATCTGTACAAGCTGTGTGACCTGCACAAGGAGTGTGATAACTACACAGAGGCTGCCTACACCTTACTCCTGCACGCCAAGCTCCTCAAGGTAAGCCCCAAAACACATCCTGAGTTTGGGAAATGGCAGCAGCAGGCAGCCAGGGTGGTGTTTGTCCCTCGGGGCAGCTGCACTTCAGGCTGAGGAGCAGCTCTGTGCTGGGTTCTTTCTGCACGTGGAGTCCATACACGAAGGAAATCAACTCTTTGGGGGGTGGCAGAGGTGGATCTTGACCTGAAATGAAGGGAATGTGGTCAAGTCAGCATTGCAGAATGGAAATTGCCAATATCCAGAATGTACAATGTATAAAAGGCTCTAACCAGATATTTTAGTCAATCAGCTCTCCACGGATCTTTGTGCCAAGGAGTGCCAGAGCCTGTTTTTGAGTGCTCTTGGGTGTCTGGAATAGTTTCAGCTTGGATTTCAGAAAATTGTAGGGAGATTGAGATGGCCTTCTCTCCAAGTTCACGCTTTTAAAAGGTGCATATCATTTTAGTGCAGTGTTCCCCAGTTTAGAGCACATTTAAAGAGGCACAACAATATTGCTGCCCTTCAGGGAACGTTTGGTGTAGCCTGCAATATGCACAAATAACATGTTATCTGCAGAAAGTGCCTGAAATAAAGCATTTGAGTGTTTAACACTATCCACTGCCAGCCAGAAATGGAGTGGAGCTGTATTTCAGAAGCATTAATCTCCCTGAAAACATTCTAAAGAGAAGATGTCATGTCCAAAGTGCAGCTTTTTTACATGCTCGTGTCACCAGTGTGGGAGCAGGAACTCACTGTGTTCTCCTGGGTATCATTTAGGAAGGTGCTGCTCTTGCCAGCAGACACTTGTGGCATGAAATCACATTTAATACACCTGAATCATCACTGAATTCCTAGTTCTATGTTTTACATTTAAAAAGCAGTTAATGGGAAAAGTAAAGATCTCAGTGTGAAAAGAATTAACATTTTAGGAGTGTTTGCTTTAGTCCTGGTTGTCTTCCTCATGTTTCACAGTGAAATCAGTGAAATCTTTCTCCCTCAGAGAGTGCTGAATCTCTTCCCATTCCCCTCAAGGGCAGAACCCCCCCAGGGGCAGAGAGTCAGAGGCAGAATAAATGAGAATTTCATTTTCCCCTTGATCTCCTGCTCGTGCCAAGGGTGTTGCAGCCTCCTGATCCAGGGAAAGTTTCCCTTCCCCTGGCAAGGGATGGGACAAGATGGCCTTTAGGGTTCCTTCCCACCCAAACCAGCCCAGTATTCTGTTATTGCAGCCTGCTGTGCCCATGGTGCCCCTCTTCATCAAGGAAATAAATCTTATCCTAAGCAGCCAACTGTTCTTGGCAATCCTGGCTTTAATTTCAGCAGTCCCCAGCAAAGTGCGAGTGTAAAATATCTATTTTGAAAAGTTGAAAAGGGGAAGGTGTTAAATGAGATCTTCTGATGGATGCACTGAGAATTATTCGTACCTCAGAGCTGAGGAAACTGCATCCAAGCCATAATAAGACTAAATATGATGCAGAGTGTACATGTGCAATTTAAATTAAGATACTCTTGAAATGTATTTACTGTGTTTTAAAATAATTAGAGGAGTATTACACAAGGAAACATCTCTGAGATTCATCTGGAGTGCAAAAGCAAACTGTGAGTTTTCTTCACATGGATGAACCTTTTAGGCAGGATGAAGGATTCATTCCCTTCCACAGGGGCTGTGTTTTCTGAATAAATGATGGAATAAGCCATGCCATAAAATTATATTCAGACTTTCACCTGGCATGGCTTGGACTTGTTAGACAATTTACTTTCTGTAACCTCAAATTAGAGCTTTGCCAGTTGTGGCTTTTCTCAGAGATTGTGTTCAGAGAGCAGATGAGAGTCTCACTTAATGTACTCCTTTGAATTCCGTGGAAGAACTTCATTGAAAGAAATATCCATTTCTCTTCCCTTCTAATGCAAATTGATGGAAGACAGCAAATGCCAGGGTAGGGTTTGTCATAGGTTTTCATCCCTGAGTGGATGTTTGTTTATAAGTATAATTTCATTACAGGCTGGAATTACTCTGTTATAAAAGTGTATCAATCTCTATCTCAATCCCTGTTCCTTAGTGGAGGGAGGAGTTTGGTGTTGCCTGAGGAGCAGCAATACTGGGGGTGTGTACCTGAGCAATTGAGTTTTCCTGCCAAGCCTCAGGACAGGATTTTCACTGACACTCATCACTGGCAGATATTTCATCCCCCTGATTTTAATGGGATCACACTGAGGGCAGGACTGAGAGTGTGTGAGAATTTCACCTTTAAATCTGCAAGAAGGCTCTGTCTGTGGAGAGAGAGAGGCCAAATTACTGCCAGCTGATGGAGCACACTCAAGAAAGGAGACTTTTGTTGTGTTTTCAACCCTTTCTGTCAAAACTGAGGTGTTCAAAACTACCACAAGATAGCAGCTCTTAGCATGCTGCAAAAAATGCCATCACGTTGCAGACTCCAGAAGGTTTGTGTTGCTCAGAAACAGAGTTCAGGACAGAGCTGTCAGAGGTGGCTGCATCACCCAAACACTAACATTCTGGCCAAATTAAGAAGTGATTGGGTGAAATTTAATAATGTATAGGAGGTGAAGTAACAATGATTTCGGAAATTAATCTGGGAGTTGCTCAGAGAAGCTGTGGCTGCTCCACCTCTGGAAGTGTTCAAGGCCAGGCAGGACATTGGGGCTTGGAGCAGCCTGGGACAGTGGAAAGTGTCCCTGCCCATGGCAGGGATGGGATGAACTTTAAGGTCCTTTCCAACCCAAACCATTCCATAATTGACAGCTTTCCCTTGATCCATCAGTCATGTGCTGGAAGAGCCAGAGCTGCTGATTGCAGACAGGCTGGATAGAGTTAATTGTGCTTTCCCTGCCTTCAGAGTTTTCTCAGTGAGTTGGAGCCATCTCATTTCCCTGCCTACAGCCCTTTGTGCTGGTGTGTCTGGGCTCCAAGGCCTCTCTCCACATGAGGTGAAGTGTTCATTGTGTCCCCAGTGGGTTGTACCCATCAGCAGGCTGAGGTGACTCTCATCAGACTCACTGAGGAGAGGGAGCCACCTCCAGAAGCTCCCTTCCAGCTGATAGATGTAATTAGCCTCCAATTACAGCATCCAAATAAATGGTCCTTGTGCCCAAGGAGGTAAAGGGCACAACTGTGACAAAACCCTTTGTTGGTTCATTGATTACTCTACCATTTCTTTAAATAAAAATCCTCTCTTTTATTTAGCTTAGTTACTCAAAACTTTGGATTTGCTTTCAGTTTTCCTTTTTTTTTGTGTGTGATTTAGTGGTCAGAAGAAGCATGTGCAGCACATCTTACCCAGCGGGATGGATACCAGGCTGCTACTCAAGGACAGCTGAAAGATCAGCTCTATCAAGAAATTATCCATTACTTTGACAAGGGCAAGGTAAAAAGGGAAGAAAAAAAGTGCAAATGTATTTCATTGCTTTTCTCTCCAACTTATAAATTCAATAGTAAACATAGTTTGCATCCAGTGACCTTCAGGAAGCATTTACAGATAATGATACCACCAAAAAAAGAGTCAAAAGAAATCACTGGTACATTTATAACTGCTGTGTTAAGGGTAAATATATGGGCATGTGGTGCCATGGAGTAAATAAAAAAGTGATGCATGTAATTTGGAGGACTTTTTCTGGCAGTTACAAGAGCTAATGGAATCCTTCAGCTCCCCTTGTTTTGCCTCATGTACACAAAAATAATTCCCTCAGGGCCTGGATGTCTGTGGTTCATATCATAAATATCCTGGGATGAGGATATTTCATTGCAATTGCATCATTTAATGCAGAAAGAATTTGCATTTGGTGTTGAGGAGGAAGATTTGATGTTGGAGAGGAAGGGGCTTAACGTGGGAGACAGGGGTGGATCAGTGTTTGGATATTCCGTGCATGAAATATTCAAGTATGGAAGCAGAAATCTCTTTGTCAGAACGTTTCAGAAAAGTAAACTTGGGGTTTAAAAGTAAATTCTGTAGGGTGAACAGAAATGGTGTTTTCTGGTAGAATTAGAAAATTATCCAGCCAGCCCATCCTTTCCAGGTGAGTTTTTAGCAGAATCAGATTAATGTTTTCTTAAAATCCTCAAATCATTTTGGTAGGGATTATAATTTCTATCTTTTTGTTAGAAATGTTGCTTAAAAAGTCAAATTTTGTAACTTCTCTTAATGCAATATTTAAAAGTTGTTCATGAGTGATGGTAAAAATTGCAAATCTGAACTGGGATAGAAATTGTAAAAATATAATTCTGGAGTGCTGCACAAGTGGCTGTTTGGGGCTGGGGCTGGTGGAGGTGACTTGGGGACAAGACTGGTTCCTGCTGCCCAAAAAGCTTTTCCTCAGTGAATGAGGAGAATCTCGCTTGAATGAAGGTCGCAGCTGATTTGAGAGCTTGTTTTAATCTTACATTCCTGTCTGCAAGGAAAACCAGAAGTTGTTTTGATTTTGTTGCTTTATTTCTTTATGGCTTCCCCTCAGTCCTTTCTGCTTAGCACCAGTTCTGTGCAGAACTCAAATCTCAGGACTCTTGTGTGATGTTTGTGTCTGTGTGAGATGATTCATTTCCAAAGCTCTCTTTCCTACTTACACATATTCCTCCTCTCATTTTCTGGTCACTCAAGCTGGTGATAATTTTTCATATTACTCCATGAAAAGGGAAATAAAAAAATCAATATACATTGAGAGTATTCATCTCAGGTGAATTTGGAAATGTCAGGAAGCTCCGAGTGGAGGTTTCCAGTGTAGATTGAAGGTAATCCTCTCATTTGAGATGTTCTGACATTAAGTTAAATCAACTTCTTGCATTTCCTTGTGCAGTTTGCAGCTACTTTAACTCCATGGTCAGTAACACACCTGAAACAGCCTTTGCTGTGCATTTTTGGGAGACTGAACCCATGCACAACCCAAATTCCTGAGTTTTTTGTGCCATCATCACCCAGCTGTGTCCCTGCCTGGCTGTTCACTCCAGCTTGATCCCACTTGTTTGATTTCCTTTCCCATAAAGTCGACAAGAGGTGTCAAAAGAGGGTCTCCACCCACTGGGCAGCTGCAGAGCTGCTTCCAGGCTTTCACAGAGTTTTGTTTTAAAGGAGTTTTGTTTTAAAGTCGTGAGCCTGTGTCTCTCTCACCCCAGCCTGCCTGATGGGAAACCGTGGGGGTCAGAAACATTATGTAGAAGAAATGGAGGAGAGGGATTTCCTAAAATTGGGTTTAAAACATTGGCTTTTTGTTTTTTAAAGGCTGGTGTAGTTCAGCTTGTCAAAAATCATGATCCCTTTCTCTTGGCAGAGTAATTTCCCAGGGGAAGGCACAGTGCACTTGTCTATTGAAAGCCAACCATGAGGTTTATCCCTTAAATATTGGCATTCATGGGGAGGTGAATTTAGATTTAATCCTCCATACACAGGCTGGAATGGAGTGAACATCTCACTTGTGGCCCAGAAGTGCCTGAGAAATTTGTAAGTGAGTAAAAGGGAGTGTGGACTTGCCCTGCAGGCAGGAGTGTAACACCTCGTGTGGGCTGAGGATGCAATACTCACCATGAGTATCCCTGGTACTTGCAGGTCAAGATCCATTTAAGATTCCTCATTTCGATTTCTATTTTTAATCTGTTATTCTTGGGAAGTTTGCTTTTTTCCCTCTATTTCACTTTTGGTCCTGAAACCAACCTTCTATAAAGCTGAAGTTCGACTTCTCCTTTACAGGAGAGCATTTTCGAGAAACAACTTTTGCATTTTGCAGTTGTTCTACTTTATGGATTTGATTCCTGGCTAGTAATGCTCTTCATTCCTTTTCTAAGCTCCTCCTTTCCAAAAGGAAAGTTGTTTCCCCTGGTATGGGCATCCTTTTCTCTCCTAGATTATTCTTCCTCCCTGCACTGCACTTTGCAGTCTCCTCTCCATCTCTCTTGGCTTTTGCCCTTCAAATCCTTATCCTCAGGCTTATCCCAGCAGTCTGACCCCTCCTTTGAACTGCTCTCAAGTGTTTGCTCTCTCTGTGTTTTCCTGAAGCTTTGTGATTTCCAGTAAAGCCCTTAATCCAAGGACTTCACTGGAAATTGTTGGGTCGGAATATCCCAAGGCGAGAAGGGGAAGCAGTGACAGGAGTAAAGGGATGAGGGAAGGGGTGACATTTTTCCTGTGGGAAGCAGTTGATGGAAATCAATGCTAATGAACTCCTGGAGCCAAGGAATGCTCCTTGGCAAAGGTAAGGTGTTGTTTTAAACCAGGTTTGTGTGGTCTCTGGAGCCACGAGGGAAGCAGCAGTGTTCCTGTTCCTGCCTGGGGAAATGTGGGAACAGTGACAGGCTCAGGTCTGCTGGTGATGCTCCAGCCCATAAATCAGGACAGTTTTCCCTCTGCTCCTCCATTAATTGAAAGTGTTGGTCCCAAGGAGTAAAAAAGTAAATAAATGCACACTGCTCATTTGTTTCTGCTCCTCCTTTCTCCCCTCCTCCTCCAAAAAAAGGCTTTTACTGCTTTCCAGCAGCCACAGAACCGAAAATATCTGGAATTACACAGCAAATGCCATGCTTTGGCTTAAAAGGCCTTTTTTTCTGGCTCATGGGATGACATCAAATGGCTTTTTCTTCCATCTTAACAAGAGAGTGGTGAAATTCACCTGTCTGCCAAAAATCTGTGTGAGGCTCATGGCCAGCTCAGCCCTGGAGTCTGTCCTGAGAGCTGGGAAGGACAGAGAGTCTTGGGAGAGGGAGGATACAGAGTCTGACCGTGTTCCAAGTGAATATATTTACTTGTTTAAAGGCTTTCCAACCTGGCTGTATCTTGAATGCAGGACTACCAATAGAGAAATGCTGAGTTTTAACATTTTATTTCGAATACTAAGCCTTCATGTTGGTTAATTGCCACTACCTGAAATTTAACCAGCTTAGAAAGTCCCTCACACGTCATAATATGGCACCATAATATTCTTATCCCTGACTATTTCACTGCTCCTGACCATTAACTCTGCAGGAGCTCAGAAATACCCTGAGATCTTCCTTTGCTGCTATTAACCTCAAAAACTAAATTGGATGCTGTAGTTCTTTCTGGCCAGCAAGCAATCCAGCTTGAAAAATAAATTAAATCGCTGGCTTTTCCCTAAAAAAGATCTCCCGCATCTCCAAAATCTTGCCCATAACAATTTGCAGCTCGTGTCTACACAACTAAATTTAGGCTCTGCACATTTTTCTTACTCCTCGAGTATAAAAGAAGCATTTTCCTTCCAGTATCAGCAGCTTCTCTCCCTGGTACCCTCTCCAGATAAATTGTTTCTCCCATTAATGAGTTGTACCTCGTACAAATCCTGTGTAGTAGCTCCCTGTACGACTCATTTCTCCAGAAGACTTGCCATGTCTTGGGCAAAGCTGGGAAAGCTTCCAAGGCAGGAAATCTGCGAGGCAGCAGATTGGGAGTTACTGACCTTCAAGAATACAGATTTCATTTATCAGGATCCTGGGCCACAGCCGTGCTGTCCTCACCTGAATAAATTGGCTCTGGAGTAAACAGCTGAATTTTTCAGAGGGTTGTGCAGGGGATGTGAGGCACAAAGTCCCTCTTTCTCTGAGGATGGTGGAAAAATCTTTCTCTGAGGATGGTGGAAAAATCTCCAGCTTTGGGTTGGTTTTCCTTGATGTTGGAAGTGTTGCGGTGCAGCCGCGCAAGGGAAAAGCTGGGTTCAGGAAATGGCCTCAGGTCGATCCAGAGGAGGTTTAGGGTGGATATGAGGAAGAGTTTCCTCATGGAAAGGGTTGTCAAGCAGAGGAGAAGGCTGCCCAGGGCAGTGCTGCAGTCCCCATCCCTGGAATTGTTCCAAAAACGTGTGGATGTAGCACTTGAGGTCAGGGTTTAGTGTTTAACAAGGTGATGGTTGATGATCTTAGAAGTCTTTCCCAGCCCTAGTGATTCTGTGGGCTCCTGGACCTCTGGAGTTCAGGGCATTCTCCAGCTTCTCATTGTTCCTCTGAAGGACTGAACAGGACAGTTAGGATTTCAAAACAGAGCTGTCAGAGCAGAGTGAGGTTTTTGAGAGGCAGTAGAAAGAAAAAGTGGATGCTTTTCCCTGAGACAGAGCTCTTGGCTGGAGAGGAGGGACCAAGTGAGAGACTGGCAAAAATGGAAAGAAATCTTTTCCCCTTTATCCCTTTTTTATCATGTATTTGCAGTACAGTAGAAAAAGTACCTGAAAGTGTTCCATTGAAAATAATGTGACAAAATGTCAGCAGGGTAACTTACAAACTGGCTTTTAAAGAAACTTTAAGGGAATTCCAGTAATTTAAGCCAGGAACAAATGTTGTTTTTAATATCTGAAGCTACTCTGCTGATAGAGTTAGGATTGTTCAACCTGGAGAAGAGAGGAATCCAGAGAGCTCAGAGCCCCTTCCAGTGCCTAAAGGGGCTCCAGGAGAGCTGGAGAGGGACTGGGGACAAGGGCTGGAGGGACAGGACACAGGGAATGGCTTCCCAGTGCCAGAGGGCAGGAATGGGTGGGATATTGGGCAGCAATTGTTCCCTGGGAGGGTGGGCAGGCCCTGGCACAGGGTGCCCAGAGCAGCTGTGGCTGCCCCTGGATCCCTGGCAGTGCCCAAGGCCAGGCTGGACATTGGGGCTGGGAGCAGCCTGGCGCAGTGGGAGGTGTCCCTGCCATGGCAGGAGTGGCACTGGATGGGATTTGAGGTCTCTTCCAACCCAAATCATTCTGGGATTCCCTGATTCCGTGGTCTGGTTTTCTCCTGTTATCTCCACTTCCTTGCTAGGAAGAACTCAAGGATTATGTGATTACTGGGAGTGTGTTGTACAAGAACTAAATCTGGATCACATTTAATTTGAGGATTCATTTTTCAGGCTCTGGAACATTTACAGAATCCATTATTAATATTAATATTCAGTAACATCTAAAGGCTTTGTTCAGGCTAGAGGAGGTGCAGTGGAAACAGCCTCTGCTCCAGTGTGTTTGTGGTGTCGACAGACAAGGGTGAGAAGGTGAAAAAAAAAATCAAAGGAGATTTAATTCTGCTAAAGTTGTTATTTAATCAGTGGCAGTGCTGTGCTACCTATAGGCAGTGATGTGTAGGCAGAGTGTATCTGCTTTCAGAATCACTGAATGGTTTGGTTTGGAAAGGACCTTTAAAGGTCACCTGGTCCCACCCCCTGTGACAAGCAAGGCCATCTATCAACTATTCCAGGTTCCTCTAAGCCTGGCCTTGGACACTGCCAGGGATCCAGGGGCAGCCACAGCTGCTCTGGGCACCCTGTGCCAGGGCCTGCCCACTCTCCCAAAATCCCATCTAAATCCACCCACCTTAAGCTGATGCTTTGCATTCCCAGACGTGGTTTATTTATTTATTTATCCAGGAATCAGTGAGAAGAACCAAAGGAGTTTGTTTACAGTGTTGATGCAAATCAAAAATTATTAAGACTTCCGTTTATTTCCACTCCCATTTTGGTGAGGGACTGGTTAAATCTGGAACACACAAACAGGGAACCAGGATGGTCACACCGTTGTCTTTGAAATGAAAATATGCAGAAGTTATGGATGACTGAAGTTCAGAAGAGAATGGCACTCAAAATGAAGGAAGGTTAAGTGATTTTGAAAGCTTTCACTCGCTGACTTAACAAACAACTGAATATTAGTTCAGTTCCTATAAATCGATGCTATATTGCCCTTCTGAGTCAGAATTAACTCAACTTAGTGTGTGAAAATGTCCTTTTTCTGCAGCTGTGCCTTTACTCTTAAATTCATGTTAATTTTTGTTTAGAAATAAAAACATGCTCTGTATCATCATGCTAGATTAGATCCATAATATGGATAAAAACATTCAGATCCTTCCATTTGCAAAAATTGCGTGGCAGAGCGTTCAGGCTGCCTTGTAATTTCCTGCAGACGTGATCCCTCATTACCGTGATTATAATTAGTCCTTCTGATGAGTTTTTCACCTTCAAGGCACTTTACAAACATGAGGCAACTCATGCTCATTCCAGTCCTCTTCCCTAGATAAATAACGTTCTGAACCTTGTTGGAGAAATAAGGAAAATCAAGAGGAGGGGTCGAACACCACGTGGAGCTGCAAGGAAAGGTTAATGAAGAGCCAGGTTCTGCTCCTTGTAAACATTCACAGCTTTCTAACCTTAAATTAGGTCACCACTTCGTCCAACATCATCCCAGTTGGTTTCTTTATCACTCAGAAGCTGCTTTCTCCTCGCTCAGCCCCACAGTGCAGTTTTTAGCCCATATTTTGTCATTACCTCGAGGGCAGGAATCTCTGTCCTTCCTCCCTGCCATCTCCCGTAGCTGTTTTTCCCTGTGCAGTTCTCATCTCCTGCACCATCAGCAGCTCCCTGCCTCTCCAGGCTGCTCTCCAGCCATTCCCACTCAGTTCTCCAGGACAATCTTTCACTCCATCCTTCCACTTGATAATTGGCTCCTGGTTTCCAAAGAGGATCAGAGATGAAAAGTGAACCAGTGGGACCCACCTTGCTTTTGTGGTGATGACATGTTCCACGTGAAGACTTGCTGAGGATCCGTCCTTAATGTTTTATTCTTATTTTTTAAATGAGCATCTAGAACCAGGAATTTTTCTAGAAGTATTTTTTTTCCCAAGTTATCCTGATATACTAGGAAATGCAATTTCAACTTGCAGATCAGTAGACAAGCAGAATTCACCTGCCATTGATTTTGGGGCTTTGAGTGTGGAATTTCATTTGTGTGGTTTGGGGAGCTTCTGGTGTTTGGGGTGTAAAATATCTCTTACTTTACATTGCTTTGAAGCAGTTGGGATTGGGGGAATTTTGTAGGATGGATGCAGGGATCAGGTGTTGTGTAGATTTCCCCAGATCGCATTTCCTCTTCTCTTCCCAGCATCCACCTCCCTCCATCCTTGGTAGTTGTGGTGCTTCATCCTGAACTTTCTGTTCCCAAAGTGGATGTTTTTGGGGACAAATGGGGAATTGTGTGTTCAGCCATTCCTCTCAGCCCTCCTTCATCCACCTGCTCTTGGCTGCTGCATCCCCTCAGGGTTCCACCAGGGCAGGGAACGTGTGGCCTGGTGCTGAGAGGAGAATGAGGTGGTGTGGCCAGAGGATTTAAATTTAAGATGAAGGCTAATACAATCTGCATTTCTAACTCATTCTGAATCTCATTTTTATAATAAAGTGAGGTCAGCAATGCCAACCAAACTTCAGCAGCAGAGGCAGATCATCAAGTTTGATCTTAGATAGCCTGGTGTGCTAATTTAAGCGTATTTTTGGGTTTCAGTGGTTCTTTATCTTTGGAGTAGAAAAAACAAATGAAAAATGCACATTTAAAACCATTCTTGCTGCTCCTCATTAAGACTGTTGCCTTCTGAAGAGCTGAAGGATATTGTTAAATTTCTTTGGGTCACTTGAGACGGCTGCTGAATTTCATGGTTGAGGAACAAGAGGAAGAAGAACCAATGGAAATATAATGAGTATTTGTTCAAAGCAATATCTGCAAATTGCCTGTCCTGTCTAATATAGATTATAGATATTAGAGGGAGAGAGAGGTGATTATGAAATATAATCAATCACCAGCCTTGCTCCAAAGCCTTAGGTCCTGGGTTTCTTTGTGGACAGGCTGTGTTTGCACATTACTGGATGGGCTGGCAAGAATCATTTTACTTCTGAAGCTCTTTGATCATCTGGCTTGATTTGCATCCAGTAAATTTGCATCCTGTGCCAGGGAAGGTCACAGAGCAGATCACCTTGAGTGCCATCAAGCTGAGAAGGCCAATGGCACCTGGGTTGTGTTAAAAATGGTGTGGGAGCAGGACCAGGGCAGGGATTGTCCCTCTGTACTGGCACTGCTGAGGCACCTCCAGTCCCATTTTAAGTTTTGGGTCCCTGAGTGATAAGACAGACACTGAGGGGCTGGAGCGTGGCCAGGGAAGGGCCTGGAGGCCCAGGAGCGGCTGAGGGAGCTGGGAAAGGGGCTGGAGAGTTCCTGAGGGAGCTGGGAAAGGAGCTCAGCCTGGAGCAAAGGAGGCTCAGGGGGGACCTTGTGGCTCTGCACACCTCCCTGACAGGAGGGGACAGCCGGGGGGGGTCAGGCTCTGCTCCCAGGGAACAGGGACAGGAGGAGAGGGAACAGCCTCAGGCTGGGCCAGGGGAGGCTCAGGGTGGATATTGGGAACATTCCTTCATGGAAGGGTTTGTGCAGCCCTGGCACAGCTGCCCAGGACAGGGATAGAGTCCCCATCCCTGCAGGGATTTAAAGCCCTGTGGATGTGGCACTTGGGGACACGGAGCAGTGGTGGCCTTGGCAGTGCTGGGGAATTGTTGAACTCGATGAACTTGGAGGGCTTTTCCAGCCTAAACAATTCCATGATTCCATTAATAGAGACATTTATAACCCCGGCACAGCTCTTTGGCACGTCAGAGGCTCAGTGTTTTCAGGCATGTGACACAATACATTTGGTTGCTTTATTCAGATTAATTTGATTCTAATGTTGATTTTTAACCAAGGTATGTAATTCAGCTTCTTTGTTGTTGTTGTTTTGTGATTTTTTTTTCCAACAGATGTGGGAAGAGGCCATTGCCTTGGGTAAAGAACTTGCGGAACAGTATGAAAATGAAATGTTTGATTATGAACAACTCAGTGAACTGCTGGTAGGTTTTTCTAATGACAGAGACACTGCAATAATTTATTTCAGAGTTGAATTTCTAAGCTTTTAAAATTATATTAAAAATACTATAAGCAATGACAGTAAAATGCAGAACCACATACCCATCCTGGTTTTGTTGGACCAATGTCAATTAACTGGCTACCACTGGAGTGCCTGAAAAACATTGAATTTATTTTTTTTTTTAGCTGAAAGAAAAACATTTCAGTAATGTTAAGCTGATTTATTTGGGGTATAAAAGGAAATGTTGAATTTAAATATAAATGGGAACATGAGAAAAAAAATCCCCATTCTCTCTCAAGTGTCTTTCCATATTCACGTTTCTTTTTTTAGGTATGAATAATCCCCAAGCATTCATGTCTACAGTCAGTTATTTTTGCCCTGACGTTACCCATTCATTATTCCTGCACCATTTTTTTTCCTCCTAGAGGAAAAAAAAGAGATAAATGGCAGCTGTCACTGTCCCTTCTCAGGTCTCAACCATTTCCACAGGAGTTGGGATGTGATTCCAGTTTGATTCTGAAAATTCTCAACTTTCAGATTTTTGCTACACTTTACCTTTGCACTAAGAGTAAATTTTCCTTAATTTCTTTGAATTGTATGTCTGTTTTCTTTATGCCAGTCTGTCTGAGCTGGGCATTCCTATGGCGTTGAACTCAGCTCCACACAGCCCCAGCTCACTCCTCATGGTGGGGTGGGGACAGAATATTCTTCATTTCAGTAGAAAAGGAATTGGGTGGGATTGTTCCTCAGCTAGAAACGATTGTCATGTGTCAGATAGGATTATTCACCAGGAAGTGGCTACTTCCTGAGTCCCTCAGTTTTAATTTTCCATCTGCTTTTTGCTTGCGTGTGGGAACATGAACAGGTTTGTCACAGAGGCAGCCACTCTTTAATTATCTGTTTTGGAGGAGAAGCTGGAATTTGCACTTTATTCATTGTAGCCAATGATCACAGAGTGATTGAATGATTTGGGTTGGAAGAGACCTTAAAGATCATCCAGTTCCACCCACTTTGCCATGGGCAGGGACACCTTCCACAATCCCAGGTTGCTCCAAGCCCTGTCCAGCCCGGCCTTGGACACTTCATGGACTCTCTCCCTCTTCTAAGAAGAGACACCCAGAACTTGCAATCCTCACATCAGACAATTGAGTTTATCTGCTCTTTATTCATCAGCCAGGAGATGAGATGTCACAGGATTAGTCCTGGTGTGCATTTCCCTCTCTACAAGGCAGAGATCAAAATTCACATTCTCGTATGAGTCAGGTCTCACATAACCCATCAGCTTTTCTTATTGCTGCTGCTGAACAGCTCCTTTTTTTCTCCACAAAATAAAATTTGCAAGTTTTTTGTTCTTTCCATTCTCCCTCTTGTCTATTTCTTCAAGCAATTTTAAATATTAGCCTCTAAGACAATTCACAAATGACAAAATAGTTTTGCTTCAGACGAGCTGAGAAATATTCAGCAGATCTGGGTCTTTGTAGTCTTGGTGCCATTTACTGTTATCTGTCTTGTGGGAGCAGCACTAAACCTCCCCCCAGATCAAAAGTCATTCTCTTTGCAGAAATAATAGACTAAAAATAAGTTAATGAACAGATCTTCTGAAGCTGCTCATTTGCTATTATTTCATCATTAGAGATAAAGAAGAACTCGGCGTCAAAAGCGTTCGGCGTCTGACACGCGTGTGTTCATTCCAAAATTTATATTTGCCTGCAATTCTCAACTACCTGCTTTCCATATGCAAATTCATGGTTGTAAATATGGAAGAGAAGTAGTAGAAAAATGTAATGAGATGTAACAGCCCAAAACTGACAAGTCAGCACCATCAGGATGAGCTGTGTGCGGCTTCATCCTTCTGGTGTTTTGGCGTTGGAAGTGTCACAGCTGGAATTGCAGAGTGCCTTGCAAATTCCTGACCTTCATTGCAAGTGAAATACTGGATTGAAGCAGTGAGGTTCACCAAGATGAGGTTCATCGAAATTGAGATATTGGATGTGGAACAGTTAGGTTCACAATGATGAAGTCCATTAAAATTGTGATATTGGATATGGAACAGTGAGGTTCACAATGATGAAGTTCATAAAAATTGAGATATTATTTATGGAACAATGAGGTTCACCAGGATGAAGGTCATCAAAATTGAGATATTGAATATGGAACAGTGAGGTTCACAATGATGAAGTTCATAGAAATTGAGATATTGGATATGGAACAATGAGGTTCACCAAGATGAGGTTCATTAAAATTGAGATATTGGATGTGGAACAGTAAGGTTCACAATGATGAAGTTCATAAAAATTGAGATATTGGATATGGAACAGTGAAGTTCACAATGATGAAGTTCATCAAAATTGAGATATTGGATATGGAACAATGAGGTTCACCAGGATGAAGTCCATCAAAATTGAGATATTCCTTTTCCTATTCACCATGATGAGTAGGAAAATCATGGCTAGGGTCTGGTATTTCCAAATATTGCCATGAATCTGATAGATGAAGATAAAGAGGGGAATGAAACATCTTCAAATTAGAGATGCACACACGACCTTAAGTATAAGGAATCTTCTAAAAGCTCAGGTCATTAAAGTTTCTCCTGTTTATTTTGCAGAGAAAACAGGCTCAGTTCTATGAAAACATTGTGAAAGTGATACGACCAAAGCCAGACTATTTTGCTGTTGGATACTATGGCCAGGGATTCCCAACATTCATAAGGGTAAGTGAAGTTTCCATATGATTTCCATATGTTTCCATAGAGGTTTCTTGCTCTGGAAATTTCCCTTGGCTTGGAGAAACCTGCCTGACACTGACAGGTGTTTTTTAGGTGTATAAAACAAACACTGGTTTTTCCTTTCCAGTTTCTAAGATGGAATAGTTGAATTTTAGTAGAAAAACTTTCTCTTCAAACGTATCCAGTACTTTCTGTTTCTTCAGGGCATCACTAGAAATGGAGATAAATGACCCAATCCATCACTCAGGGTTGTAACCATCTGAAATGGTGACATTTTTGCCCAGCAGGTTAATATATATTTATATATATATATTTATGAGCATAGTAGAGAAGCCTTTTCTATGTGACCATGTTTTCAGGTGAGTCTCCTTCCCAGCATTGTCACTAAAATGAAGTTGGCTATCAAAGGTGTGTGTGCCATCTTTTATCATGGATTTGCCCATGTCATGTGCCAATTTAAGACATGTGCCACTTGGTTGATGCCAGGATTGTCACTTTAGTGGCATTTTAAGCTTTTTTTCACTAATACTAGGATTTTTATGGGTTGAATTAGTGAGACTATAACATACCTTGAGCAGTTGGTGACATGGAAATAATCCATTATTACTTAGTTAAGTTCTCTGGGCATCCTGTGCCAGTGACTCCCTACCCTCACAAGAATTTATTCCTTCCCAATATCCCACCTAACCCTGCCCTCTGAAAACCAGGCCCTTCTTATTGAGAAAATCCTCACTTTTCCTTCTATTCCAACATTCCCTGGGCATTACAAGTGTATATACATAATTACAGTCACACAGAGGCTTCTTAAACATCTATTATTACCTTTTTTTTTCCCCAAATAGGTTTCTTTCATCTGCTGAGCATTTCAAAAGGCACCATTGCAGAATTAAACCCGACTGGGCAGATGTGAACTACTCCTGGTTCCTACCCCCAGTCAAAACACCCTTTTTTTAATAAGTGCTGCATAATTTTTTCACCAAGTATTCATTTGGAGATGAGTAATGAGGTTAAGCATATTCAGATGCAAATTTTATCCAAACTTGCTTTAATATGTTTGATCAGTTAAAAATATGCAAGTTGTCTTTTACGTTTTCCTTTAGAATTTAATGAACTCAGCAAATAAATGGACTGTATAAAATATATCTTCATTTTCTTTACTGGCAAAGAAGAAACCAGTGCTTACAAATACAATGTACTTAATTTTAAAGTTATAAAAGATTTAAAGTTTATAATGGCAGAAATCTAATACATTAATGTGAAGTCTTTTTATAAGATTCAGTATTTTTGGATATTCCTCCTCAAATCTGCATTATGTTTCTGTTTTTCTCTGCTACTCGTTTGATCACCTAAATGCCTTTTAATAAGTGTTTATGTATAAAAGGCCTAAATCAATTTATTTATTGACATCCATTCTATCATTAGCTGGAAGGGGGAGGAGACATCTTGGATTTGGCAATAATTTTTCTTAATATATTTTCAATGGCCACCAATGTTACAGATCCTTGAAATCATTTATTAAGGTGATTTAACTGTGGTTTGTACAAATGCCTAAAGGTAAACATGGGCTTAATGATCCCAGCACTGAGGTGAGAAAACCAATTTGTGCTTTATTGAACTGGCATTAAATATTGGTAACTTAATGATTAAACCATAGTGTGAGGAGTGAAATGCCTCTCTTACCAGCACTGGTGTCAGTGCTTCTGAGGCCCCAGTTCTGTACTGGGAGCACTGGTTTTAGCACTGGGTGTGCTGATGATGCCTTAAATGGCTGCCTAGAAATGGAGACTAGACAAGAATAAAGGAATAAAGGAAGGATTTATCTGAAAGGCCTTCAGAGGTCACACTCTGGCCTCCAGAGGCTCCTGCCTCAGTGCATCCCAACATGGACAATGACAGCTCCCGAGTTCTTCCCACTTTGATATCAGCATCAATTGCCCAAGCAGAAGCCAGGCAAGGATGGAATTTGCCCAAGCTTGCCCCCCTGTCCCCAAGATGAAGGTTTGCAGTTGTTGGGCCCAGGAGGGTCTGGGTGTCCTTGGAGAGCGAGCTGGAGAGGCTTTGTTATGTCAGTGTGAGCATGAGAGAACAGCACTGAACGAGCTCCAGGGAACTGCAGAGTCACACTGGGCACTGCAGGGCCGGGAACAGAGAAAAGTTAAACCCTAAGGCATCACTGGTGCCAGCTGTGAGTGCCTCTGTTTGCAGAACAAGGTGTTCATTTACCGGGGCAAGGAGTATGAGCGCCGCGAGGACTTTGAGGCGCGGCTGCTGACGCAGTTCCCCAACGCCGAGAAGATGAAGACGACGTCACCCCCGGGCGATGACATCAAAACCTCCTCGGGCCAGTGTATCCTTGGGCTGTACAACCAGTGCCACCAGTGCACCCAGCAGCTTGGGTCAAGGATTTATGGCCAGCGTGTTGCACTTCTGCCCTGGTGGGCGTAACGCACAAATTTTGTCATTTTGTCCTTTTTTTGTCCTTTTTTTGGTGCGTTCCTGTTGAGCTGTTTGCTCTGCGTGACTGAAGTTCCCTTTTCACTTCTTAACTCCTGAAATTCAGATATTCAGTGCTTCACTGTAAAGCCCAAGCTGGATTTACCCTCAAAATTTCACAGGCCGGTGTCAGAGCAGATTGTGAGGTGAGTTTGGGTTGGGTTTTGTTGTTTCCTCAGTCCCCTTTATAGCACCTTATTGCTGTGTAATGGATCTGTGCCCAGCCAAGTGGGGTGGGCATTGTGAGGGCATTTAATGGTGATTTTTAATATTGGCACAGATTCCATCCAACCCACTGGAAAACAGTGATCTCATATTTGTTCATAAACTTTCTCTAATACTAGAATTTAATATCGATTCCTAAACAGTGCTTGATTTTCACTGTGCTGTTGGGGCTTGGAAGTGCATGATCTTTCAGGTCACTACCAACCCAATCCACTCTGTGGTTCCATGATTCTCCTCCCTTTTTTCAGTTTCTACAGGGTGAATGAAGTCCAACGCTTTGAGTATTCGCGCCCCGTTCGGAAAGGAGAGAAAAACCCAGACAACGAATTTGCAGTAAGAAATTATATAGAAAATAAACCACTCTTGAGTTTGCTTGTTTATCTCCCTCTGTTTTGAGAATCTGAGCCATTCATTATCTTTTGCTTGTTGAGAAATAAATTCTAGGTTTAAAGGGATTATTTTTCATAGAAAGTTAATTAAGCCGATTTATCATGTTCTGGTTTATACCAATAGGAAATAAAAAAAGGGCAAAGCTGTACTTATTTTGTAAAAACAGCTCTTCTGAGAAAGGGTTTTAAATTGTTACACCTGAAACTTGTCTTGCCATGGAGATTCCAGTCAGGCATCTGAAGCTCTTTTGGCACTAATAACTTTTGCTTCTTTTTTCTTTTTTTACTAAATCATTTGTTTCATCTAATGTTCAATAAAAGTCCTTCCCTGGGAGGGTGGGCAGGCCCTGGCACAGGGTGCCCAGAGCAGCTGTGGCTGCCCCTGGATCCCTGGCAGTGCCCAAGGCCAGGCTGGACATTGGGGCTGGGAGCAGCCTGGCACAGTGGGAGGTGTCCCTGCCATGGCAGGGGTGGCACTGGGTGGGCTTTAAGGTCCCTTCCAACCCAAACCATTCTGGGATTCCATGAACAATTGCATCCAGTAAAACCAATGGATCTTTCTGTGGCATTCTCCTTCAGAAGGGAGCAGTTGTTTCCTGCTAAGTCACATACCAGATTGAAATCAGTGCTGCTCCATCTTCTGTTTGGAATTCCCCCTGGCTCTGTAACATCTGCCATACTTGGTCCCTTGCCCTGGGGATGATATTTTAGGGCTTTACTCAGGATCAAAACTGTCCCTCTGATAACATGACACTTTTGTTCCCTTTGCAGAACATGTGGATTGAGAGAACCATCTACGTGACAGCCTATAAATTACCAGGGATCCTGAGGTGGTTTGAAGTCAAATCAGTTTTCATGGTAAGATCGGTTTGGTTTTATTGAGATTACTTTAAAAATGGGGTTTTTATACAGCCAGGGAGCATTTCTGTGTCTCAGTGACTGTGCTGAGTTCTGTGAACCAGGAATCCATGGGATTGTACCTGGCACATCCTGAGGGAGCTTGCTGAGGGTGCTGATTGTTGCCTGAGGGTGACTCAGGCAGTGCTTTTCCATTCCTGAGGGAAGGGAGTGCAGCCAGCCCTCCAAGGCCTTCAGTCCTTTATAAAGTATTTATGTCTCTCAGCAGGTGCCTAAAAGGAAGAGGGACCTGAGGTGGTGTAGGGGAACCCTGCTCCATCCCAGAGAATCTAGCCTGAATTTTAGAAAAGAAGATCTGGGTATTTTGATTGTTATTAATTCAAAATACCCCAATAATCAAATGCATTGTACGTCTGCATTTCTTAGCACTTGTGATTAAAGGTTGTTTTTGTTTCTTCTCCATATTTACCTAAATATACCCTCAGCAACCTCACAGAGTAACTCCAAATTACTCATTTCTCTGTTCAACCATTTAGACTGTTTAGATAAGACATATCCATTAAACGCCTTTAAGATGAAATTATTCTTACGCAGCTGTAATTTTTAAGTAGCAATAAAAACATTGTTACTGCGTTTTTTAAATCTCTCTTGTGAGGCTTATTTTTAAAGGAAAAGAACAATTTGCATATGATTAATTAAAACCTTTTTCATTGCTCCATTGAGGTTATGTTGGACAGTTGTATTTGGATGAACAGAAGTAATGCAGAAAATTACTATGGTATCTATAGTAACAGAATATGAATGTGATGTGTGACAGTAATAGGCAGCTGAATAAAACACATTGAATTTTTAATGAATTTTGTAGTTTCAATATAATCCTGATGGAGAAGATTGTATTTATCTTCATGATGGCAAGAAGTGCTGTTTGTAAAGGCTGGCAGATCTGATGGCAGTCCTGATGAGCAGAGAGCAGAGCCTGACAGGCACTTTGTGTACACCCCTGATGCTCTGCCTGGCATCAAAAAGGGCATCAATCCTGGGAGAGGGCTCCCTGTCAGCCTTTTGGGAGCAAGGATTATATGAGTGGCATAGCTGAGAAATGATACCAGAATGGAACTTAATAACACGTGGGGAGACTGCTACAGATAACTCCTGACCTCCTCTGGCACAGCTCCTACAAAATGGGTATTGACTTGGCTCAAGATCCCTGTCAGCTAAAATGCTGCAAGGAGGATCACAGGGTTTACATCCCTGTAATGCTAAATTGTGATTATGGATACAGATATTATTGATCCCTTACTAAGCACCAGGATACTCAAGCAGCTCTGCATGTTTCATATTTTATTGATGGAACCGGAATATCGTTAAAGGGAGAGGTGAGATCACATCAAATCAGGGCTGAGAGAACTGAGTAATTTCATAAATGCAGTGTATTATGTTACATAACCCATAGGAACACGCAGAATTGCTTTAAATCTATTGGCTTTTCAAATTCCTTCTGAGTACTTTTACCTAAACCTTTGCAATCTGTTCATTATCTGCAAGGAGTTTGGGGCCAGCATTTGTTATTGTCTGTCTGATTTGCTTCAGCTGGACACAAGTAGATGTAGGGGAAAATTTTGTTAAGACCAGCCAGGAAGTTAGAAACTGGATTTTGAGTCACACTTGGGTTTAAAAAGCACAAATGCTCATCTCTGTTTTGTTTTTATCTTGGAATTTTATACTGGTGCAAATGTATCAGGAGAACATAATTCCTGTTTTCCCTGGATAGAGTGAGGAGTGCCCAGAGTCAGGAAGGCACTGGGAACAAGGCTCAGAATTTTCCCATATCATAAATAGCTTTCACTAGGTTCCAAAGCCCAGTTTGTAGTAGTGACATGGCAACTGCAATTCTCCATATGCTTTTAAAAAATTAGAGGGAGCATTACAAGAGTAGTAAAAGAAAGGAGAATGAGAAGGAAAGCCATGATTGCTGCTACAGAAAAGTCAAAAAGCTGTCAGCTCAATGAGTGCTAATTTCTGTAGATGCTCAAGAGCTTTAAAAGCAATGGTTCATCAACACATTATTGCATAGTTACAGGGCCATTAATACAAATGACAGAATCCTAAATTTAGCCTGTGATGTTCCCAGCAGTTCTTGCCCAATCGGATGCTGAATGTGGCTTCACTCCCCAGTCCAGATTCCCTCCGTGGCTCTTTGGGCTCTGTCCGAGCCTGGCCTGCTCCCTGTTCCCAGCAGAAACACCAACCTCCTTCCCTGCCTTCCAGAATAATTCAGCAGGCAGGCTGCTAAAAATGCTAATTAAAACATCCTTGATGTAATCAGCTGGCAGGTGTAAGAGTAACAACTAAAGAGATTTGATTAGAAGTGGTTCTCAGAAACAGGGTAAGCAACTGATAGCCAGGTAGAAGTGCTGCTTTGTTTATGTAGCATTTATGTAAATGAGGCTGTAATCAAATACACACTTGCATTTTCCTCACAGGCCTCAATTAACCTTCCTTTTCTCTCCCTACCACATCATTTTTTTTCCTACAAGCAGGCAGTGTCTTCCAGTGAGGACTCACTACACTCTGGGTCACTGCAAGCTACTGATTTCTAGACCATTCACTAATATTTTAAGTATTTTAATACTGTTTTTTCAACATGAGCTTTTTGAAAGACACAGTAGCTGGGCATAAAAAGTAGCTGAAGGTCAGTCAATTAAAATGAAGCAAGTTTTAGACAGCAGAAGAGCTAATTCACCCCATGAAGACATCTGAGCACTCTCTTCATTGAAGTCCAGGCGAAAAGAAAATTTCTCCCTTCAGTTCTCAATTCTCAGATGAAGAAATGTGACCTCTAGGGAAAAAGCACAGCAGATAGTTTAGATGTCATCTCATCAACATATTAAACTCGATGTCCTTGGAAACACACCAAAATAATCACTGCAAAAATATCTTCTTGATTTTTCAGCGGCTTAGGATTACATTTTCCATCAGAAAATCCACGTTAAAGTTATCGTTTCTTTCTTCCCGTTACGTTAAGCTGGATCTTCTTTGTGCTGCTAAAATTCACCGACCCTTAATCTCTGATGTTCTCTGTAATCCTCCAAAAACCTCACGTGATTCCTGCCAGAGCCTTTCTGGGTGTTGTGCTGGGATGTAATCCCTCCTGCCGCAGCAAAATGCAGTTAACTTCCTCCACCGATACCCATCATCGTATCAGTCACTGCAGCACAGAGATACCAAATACCTAAATGCCAGAAATGGCCCTTTCTGGTAATTATTGGTCAAAAATCTCACAATAACCTCGGTTCTGAAAGGCCTGGAATGTTTCTGCCCGTGGGGTTTTGCTGAGCAGGTTAAAAACTCCACTCCTTGCTCGAAAGCTCCTTTTGTTTGTGTTTTAGGTGGAGATCAGCCCCCTGGAGAATGCCATCGAAACCATGCAGCTGACCAATGATAAGATCAATAACATGGTGCAGCAGCACCTCAGTGATCCCAACCTGCCCATCAACCCCCTGTCCATGCTGCTCAATGGCATCGTGGACCCTGCGGTCATGGGAGGCTTCGCCAACTACGAGAAGGTAACGCCAAAATTCCCTGCCAGGATTCCCTGTTGGGATTCCCTGTTGGGATTCCCTGTCCTGCCAGGACTCAGCTGATCCTGGTGCCTTAAATGGCTCCCTAGAAACAGAGCCCAGGCAGGAATAAAGGAATAAAGGAGGGATTGATTGGAAAGGCCTTCAGAGGTCACACTCTGGGCTCCAGAGGCTCCTGCCTCAGTGCATCCCAACATGGACAATGACAGCTCCCGAGTTCTTCCCACTTTGATATCAGCATCAATTGCCCAAGCAGAAGCCAGGCAAGGATGGAATTTGCCCAAGCTTGCCCCCCTGTCCCCAAGATGAAGGTTTGCAGTTGTTGGGCCCAGGAGGGTCTGGGTGTCCTTGGAGAGCGAGCTGGAGAGGCTTTGTTATGTCAGTGTGAGCATGAGAGAACAGCACTGAACGAGCTCCAGGGACCTGCAGAGTGACACTGGGCACTGCAGGGCTGGAAACAGAGAAAAGTTAAACCCTAAGGCATCAATCCCAGCACAGGAAGGACATGAAAAGAGGCCAGAGGAAGGATGGAGCAGCTCTGCTGCTGGAGGAAAGGCTGGGAGAGCTGAGAATTTTCAGCGTGGAGAGGAGAAGCTCTGAGGTGACCTCATTGTGACCTTGCAGGGCCTGAAGGAGCTGCAGGAAAGATGGAGAGAGACTATGGAAAAGGGATGGAGGGACAGGACACAGGGAATGGCTTCCCAGTGCCAGAGGGCAGGGATGGATGGGATATTGGGCAGGAATTGTTCCCTGTGAGGGTGGGCAGGCCCTGGCACAGGGTGCCCAGAGCAGCTGTGGCTGCCCCTGGATCCCTGGCAGTGCCCAAGGCCAGGCTGGACATTGGGGCTGGGAGCAGCCTGGCACAGTGGGAGATGTCCCTGCCAGGACAGGGGTGGCACTGGGTGGGCTTTAAGGTCCTTTCCATCCCTAATCACTGGGATTATGTGATTCCAGCATTTTCACTTTGTAGTTGTTCCTTCTCAGAATATTTGAGCTGATCAGTTTATCCTTGTTGATAAGATAAATTATCAACATTCTTCTGGTGGGAGATATTTCACTTTCTGAAATAATTGCTCATTTCTGCCTCTCTCAAATTAGGCTTTTTTTACTGAAAAATACATGCACGAGCATCCAGAGGATCATGACAAGATTGAAAAGCTGAAGGATCTGATTGCTTGGCAGGTAAAAATCTTGAAGTCAGGTTTGGCAGAGCCAGCGGCTGTGGAAAGGCAGCTTGCTGTCACTTTGGAGAAAATTCATTGTCCTCACCTTGGATACATTTCTTTGCCATTTAAATCTGTTTTGGTGCTTGAGTTAAAGTTCATCTTTTGAAATCTGACATAATTTCTCATTTTGATAAACTTGCAGAGAACAAATATGATCCAGACCTTTTATTTTTTGTTTCTATTTTCTCTCTCTCTCTCTCTTTTTTTTTTTTTTTTTTTTTGGCTTCTATATAAGTGAAAACNATCATAATAAGTGAAAATCTCCCATCTGTACCAAGTGAGATGATGTTTTTCAGGGCAAACAAGAGACAATTCTAGTTTTGCTCCATAGTCACACACTGGACATTTTCCTACAGTCTGAGGATAATTTTGTGATAACTAAAAAAATACCAGGTTGATTGGAAATGGTTTTCTTCCCACAGAAGAAGAAAGTGAATTGTTGTCTTTTCATATTCAATTCTGTCTTTATTATAAAGGGAATAATTTACATTTCTGTAGATTTTAATCTTAGAGGTAGTAGAACCAAAGCTACAGAATTCAAAAATAAAATATCCTCTGAAGGCCATAAAACTATCAGTGAATAAAAACTCTCTTGGTCTAAAAAAAAAAAAAAAAAGCCTTTATTTATTTATTTTCTTGTGAGCTTTTAGAGAAGATTAGATTTTATAAGCTTTAAGTTTTATAGAGGAAAATAATTTGGTCCCAGAAGACTGACTTGGTGTCAGCTCTGTGTCTTTGCCTCTGAGAGTGATACTTCAAATGAATTCCAAACACACTTTCCCTCAGCAAAGGCTCACTTTGGTGACACTTGTGTATTAAAATAATATTACAGTTTGAAAATAGGAATGGCAGCTGATCACATTGTATTTTAATTATTCAAGGCTTTTAAACACATGATTTCCCATTGCTTCCATACTTCCAAAATGATAGGAACCAGAAAAATAGAGAAAAGGGATCAAAAATTATTTTTAAATCTGAAAATTATGGTCATTAAAAGCTGCTTCAGTGCTTTTAAATTACCTTGGATGTTTCATACACATCTAGGGTATCCTAAAATTTAAAATTCCTCTCAAATTCTTTCCATTTCCAGCCAGGTGGGAGTCACCTCCCAAATATTGGGAGAGGGATGGGTATGGAAGCCTTGGGAGGGGCTGAATTCCTCCTGGGCTGACAGTGATGGAAAGCAAAAAGGAGTTTTCATTTTTCAATGATGTGGGACTCAGAGTTTTGTAATCACATGGAATTTTCTCCCTGCTGCATAAATCACCCTGGGTGTATGGAACAGGAACCTGACAATTGTATTAGCAGCTGACCAGTTAAATTTAATCTTTTTCTCTCCCCTTACCTCTTTCTCCATTGTGCTGTGGAATTCAGGATATTACCCTTCTGTAATTCCTGTGGACTTCTAAGTGTACATTTTGTTTCTGTCTCTTATTAATTCAGATAAATTCCATTAGCAAAGCAATGTCCATTTTTGTCCTTCTTGGTGCTTTTCCAACTTAGGCAAAAAAAGCATTCCCATGCAACTGCACCATTTCAAGCTGATCTTTCATTTGAACATGAAGATAATGAAATGATTGATAGAGATTAAGGCAGAGAAATGAATGATTGATGACATTAGTCACTCAGCATTTAGCTAAAGTATTTACAGCACACCAAAACAGAAAAATACCATGGCAAATAAAAACCTGGAGCTCCTTCCACAGAAATGAAAGAACTGCTGCATAGCACACTCAGGTTTTATGATCATATTTTATGATACCCTTGTTCTGAAGGATTGTTTTCAAAGATTAGTTTAGTAATTCAAATCAATGTCGTTTTTTTTCATTCTTTTCAGCCGAGCAGATCGAGATTTAAAAAAAAAAAAGGGAAAACAAATCGGGGAATAATTTGAAGTTGCAGTGGAACTTTATAAAATTTTAAAATCAGCCAAGAGTAGAGTTATGAAATAAGAAAATGCCCTTTCTCCAAGGCCAAATTAAAGAGGATTATCCTGAATGTGGCAAAATTCTGCCTCTGACAATGATTAATGGAGGTGTAAAATTCCATGTCACTCATCACAGCATTTCCCTGTGCCTGGAGAGGGGATGCAGGAGGAATTTGGACGTTGGTAGAAGAAGGTGAAACAGAAATGGTACAACTGTTGGAAGGTTCTTCCTGCACTTGATAAATGTTTAAAGATTAAGTGTTCTTGGACAGGGAGGCCGAATACCCTGACCCAGCAGCCTCACGTTGGCAAAGCCACAGGATGTTTATTCATTTCAGCTTCTGTAAAAGATGAACCAACCTGTCCTTCCTCTCCTTCTTCACCTCCTCCTCCTCCTTCTGCTTCTGCTTCTGCTTCTGCTTTTGCTTCTTCTGCTTCTCCTTTTCCTCTACTTCCTCCTTCTTTTTCTCCTTTCTCCTTCTCCTCCTCCTTCTCCTCCTTCTCTGTCTTTCCCCTTCCCTTCCCCTCCCCTCTCCTTTCCTCTTCCCCTTGTCCTTTCTCTTTCTCCTTCTCCTTCCCCCCACAATTTTTTTCCTACAAATAATGTCATTAATTTCCTGTTGCTTCATTTTCCAACTTGAACATGGCTGATCCCTAGGACAGGCTCCTCAGTGCATTTTCTGCCCATGAAATGGCCTCAGAGCTGAAGCTTCAGACCCCTCATGTGCTTCACCTTGATAATTCAAATTTTTAAAAAGGAATCCCTTTCAAATGTCAACAATTCTTTGAAATAAATGAGCCAAGTGACCACTTATCCCTCCAAAACAGGAGGGTCACATTATGCCCTGATAATTAGGAAAATTTAGTAATTCATTTACTTATTCAGAGCAGGGAGACTCTCTGGTTTCATGTTTAATTTTTGTCAAGTGCAAATCCGTATGGTTGTAAATAGAAACCACTACATTAAAAAAAAACCTCATTATTCTTCTCTTTGTAGCCTGTTAGGAGAAGCAGCTCTGTCCATTGAAATAGTGCCAAATCACAGGGAATCATCTTGATAAGATTTCTTGAGTTTGTTCATCTGTAATTCATCTGTGTATTTATTATTCTCCTTACTAATAAAGCTGCTCCTTCTGATTGCTGCTCAGTCTTATTAGAAAAATCTGTTTTTAATCAGTATTATGATTTAATTATGAATTATTAAGATGAAGCCTCTTAGCTTGATTGCTGCAGAGAATATCTGAGTTCGAATCAGAGCACTGTGTGGGCTGAAACAGACCTGGAAGAGGAAATATTTTTCCTGAGCTGGAGGTAGAAAACTCTAATGGTGTGTCTGGGTAGCTGTGGGAATGAAAATGTCTCTCTTAAAACATTTCCAAAGGTCAGCTACACCTCCACACTAGGAACTAATTATATAATCCTGTGCTGGCATGGATATTTGGTGACAGAAGCCTTGAAGATAAATGATTATTTTCAGTTACAAAAGAGAATTAATTTAATTTTTTTCCTCCTCTGTTTTCTTCCCAGAGAAAATAAAATAATTTTTCTAAGGAGAACTATATAGCTTATAAAACTGTATGTTTTATTAATAAATATTGCTCTGCAATATATATCTGTCCAAGGATGGAGCTCATTTGCAGCTTTAGAAATGGCATTTATTAAAGGAAACATAAACTATTTTCTTCTTCAGGGTTTTATTCTCACGGAACTGGGAAAGGATTTGATATTAATAACCTGGTGTGAGACTCATCATTCATCAGTTTACTGTTTTAAAGTACAGAATCTGTGGGGACTTGAGAAGGGAATATCACAGGAGGGTTTGTGCTGTAGGATAAATCCAGTATGGGATTTCTGGGCACAATTAACTGTATTCAATTTAAAGGACTTTGCTTAACAGAAAAAAGGGAAATCATGGAGAGCAAGAGTTCAGATCCTGTTGTGCCTCATATACAATGAATGATGGTGATCGCTGTGATTGTAAAAATAATTCTTCTGGTCATTTTTAATCTTTTGATTATTGTTGCTATTTCTTCTTATTATTATTATTATTAGTGTTATAATTACTATTGCTCTTATCACCAATATTACCATGACTGCCTGAGCTCTTGCCTCGGGAAGGGCTGGGCAGGGTGGAGCAGCCAAACTCTGCTTTCCAGATCCCATTCCTGGCCGAAGGCATCCGGATCCACGGGGAGAAGGTGACAGAGGCCCTGAGGCCGTTCCATGAGAGGATGGAGGCATGTTTCAGGCAGCTCAAGGACAAGGTGGAAAAGCAGTACGGAGTCCGTGCCATCGTAAGTTCCCTCCCAGTTTCTCCTTCCCACAATATCTGGAATTTCCTTAAATTACAGCAGCTCTCTATTCCTCTGTGCTAATTCCACTGATTACAAAAAGTGAGGTAGATGCAGCATTCCTGGTTGTTCCCAGTGATCATCAAACTATGGAAGAGTGAGCAGATGAGAAATGTTGAGGAAGCCTTGGTGCTTTCATTTCCTAGCACGGGAGCAATTTCTAAACTGCCTGAGTCTGTTCCTTGAAAGTCAAGATAATCCTTCAGTTCTGAAGGACTTGGGTTACAAAAATGAATTTTAAAATGGGCACTTAGCAGGATTCTTCCGGAGCTGAATGTTACCTTTGCCTAGGTGGAATTCCTTCAGGGAAGGGAAGGCTGTGCTGCTCTGTGGCACCGTGTGGTTGTACCTACATTAAATGTAGGCAGGCAGGAAAACCACAGCTCCTGCTCCATGAGTTTAGAAGGAATGAATTAATGCTTTTCTCATTCCAACAACCTCTTTGCAGTTCCTGCTTCATCCTCAAGGGAAAGTCACGAACTTCTGATGTTTCAGTGGAGATTTGTTCTGAGTGTTGAGTGTGGGGGAGGCCAGAACGAGCAAAGCAAACAGCTTTGTAATTCAGGATAGAATTGATAATTCAGTCAAAAATTAGATTGGATGCTTTTATGTGATCACTTTAGGCTGGAGAAAAGGAGGCTCAGGGGGGACCTTGTGGCTCTGCACAACTCCCTGACAGGAGGGGGCAGCCGGGGGGGGTCAGGCTCTGCTGGCAGGGAACAGGGACAGGAGGAGAGGGAACAGCCTCAGGCTGGGCCAGGGCAGGCTCAGGGTGGATATGGGGAAATTTCCTTGTGGAAAGGGCTGGCAAGGGTTGGCAGGGGCTGCATGGGGATATTTGGAGTGCCCATCCCTGGAGGTGTCCAAGGAAGGGCTGGAGGTGGCACTCAGGGCTCTAGTGACAGAGTGGAGATGGGGCACAGCTTGGACTCAATCTCAGACTTTTCCACCCTGAATCATTCTGGGATTCTGCCTATAACAATGACTTTTTTTTTTAATGAGGACACTGAGATCTTACAGGGAACATGCCAGGCTTTATGATATCCTTTAACTGATGTTCTGTTTGTGGTCCTTCAGTTCCCATCTTGCAAATTTATATGCTCAGGAAAAAGTTCAAATAATCACTTATTCCAGGGAGAACAGGAGTAATTAACATTAATGATACCTGCATGTCAGTCACTTCAGTAATATCCATTTACATCATCAAGGAGATGACTGGAAAGTGGTGTTATCTCTCTCATTTCACTCTGCTCACAAGTAAGAATGTTCAGGACTGATGGAGTTTTATCACTTCTGTCTTCCTTGTACAAGGCCAATTTACCAGTAGTTGACAGGGTGGAAAATATACCTGTAATTAAACAGCATGAGATTCTTATTTGTTGACTGCAAGAGTTCAATTATTTTCTGCATATATCAGTTATTAATGACTAACAAAGCTTGGAGAAATATTCAGAACTCTGAAACTGTCTGAAACAAAACCAAAACTTTCATATATTTTCTTGTTAACCTGGTGTCACTCTGTAAATTGGCTCTCCTGATACTTTTGGCATAAAGTTTTTCTTCATGAGTTTTTACTTTGGGTCTTTGGGGTTTTTATCGAGTCCATTTCATTGAAATATATTGACAAGGCAGTCACGACGATGGCAGAGATGGATTAAAAAATTGTATGTAAAAAGATTGGGTTTTAAATGCAAGATGTAAAAAAGCATGGAAATACCATTGGAACAAAGGAATTCTTGGAATATGCTTAAAATTATACATATATGTAGAACGTCGACGTTGTTGTTGAGCCTTAGCTAGGGCTTTGTCCTTCCACAAAAACTCAGAGTTCATGGATTGATCAGAAAGCTTTATTTATAGATAGATAAATAGATAGATATTAATAAAAAGATGATTGAGAGAGAGATCAAGCAGCTCCTACAGCAGGTTCAGAGCTGCGATCATCTCCATGTCTCTCCGTGTCTGTGTGTGTCCAGCAGCAGAATGGAATGCACAACAAGAACAGAGAGGAGATCTTCCATTGGTCAGGCAAACACCTTACCATAAACATTTCTCATCTTTACATTCTTTTCTCCTGGGAACTACCGAGAGTTCCCTTTAGAAATGGAGTTAACAATTACAATTGAAGACAGATTAGAAAGAAATTGCTTTTTCCAGCTTGTCTCTGAAATTTCTCAAAAACCCACTGCCAAGTCGTGACCGCACATATATGCTTATGAGGACCTAAATATTTCTTTATAGTATAGATGGATTTTCTTTAAAACCTGGGGTTTTGTTGTTATTAAACACGATGTATTAGCTGTGATTAATTAAACAATACCAAATTCTACGTGGAGGGAAATCCGTGGACCCTTTCCACATTCCCTTTGGTGTGTGGAGATGCCATGGGTTTTATTTTTTTGGGATTGAAGCAGTTAAGGTGTGGCATTTCTTGGTTGCAGCTGTCCAGCGTGGATGAGCGGAGGGGCAGCCGGCCCCGCTCCATGGTGCGCTCCTTCACCATGCCCTCGTCATCCCGGCCCCTGTCCGTGGCCTCCGTGTCCTCCCTCTCCTCGGACAGCACTCCCTCCCGGCCCGGCTCCGACGGGTGAGTGAGGAATTCCCACCCAGGGATTATCTCCAAAGCATCCTGGGCTTTGAGGGTGGTTGGCATTGCAGAGATCTCAGAGCCTGGAGAGGAGAAGGATCCA
>VZRF01004450.1:159-23341 GCA_013396875.1 Vireo altiloquus
CCATGGGGACAGAATTGATGCCACGGGGACTGAAGTGACGCCATGGGGACAGAGGTGATGCCAGCAGGACAGGGATGACGCCATGAGGATAAATGTGATGCCACAGGGATCTTGACGACGCCATGGGGACAGAGGTGGTGCCACGGGAATGGATGTGGTGCCATGAGGACAGGAGTGATGCCAGCAGGACAGGGATGATGCCAGCAGGACAGGGATGACGCCATGAGGATAAATGTGATGCCACAGGGATCTTGACGACGCCATGGGGACAGAGGTGATGCCATGGGGACAGAGTTCATTCCATGGGGACAGGAGTGATGCCATGGGGATAGAGGTGATCCCATGGGGACAGAATTGATGCCACGGGGACTGAAGTGACGCCATGGGGACAGAGGTGATGCCAGCAGGACAGGGATGACGCCATGAGGATAAATGTGATGCCACAGGGATCTTGACGACGCCATGGGGACAGAGGTGGCACCAGCCTCCTGCCCTTCCCTGCAGCGGCAGTGCCAGCAGCACCCCAGGACATGGAATTTTCTCCCTCCCAGGGGCTCCATCCCTTTGGATTCCCTCCCGTGCCTCCTCTGAGCACCATTCCAGCTGCTGGGATTTTGGGAAGCTGAGGGAGGCAGAGATGCTGAGAGCACCTCATTTTCCCTGGGAGCACAAACAATCCCCACACACCACAACAACCATAAACCACTCTGGGATCCCTGCTGGGGTGTTTTTTGGGGCTCTTTTCCCCCTCCCAGGCTGAATTCCCTGCTCCTGGTGCACGTGGGGATGCTCTGGCAGGGTGTGTGTGTGCTCGGGGGGTGTTACACGCACGGCCTGTGCTGCCCTGTGCTGCCAAGTGTAAACAGAGCATTTCTGCACTAAAAATAACCTCTCCTCTGAGGAAGGGAGCAGCTGATCCCTGCAGCCCAGATGCAGGAGCTCAGCAGGGTTAGGTCACCTATTTTTTTTTTTTTTTTTCCCCCCCACTAATGGCATTATTTAATTACAAATTCCCTTAAGTTTCATCCTCGGGAGCTCGGAAACAAAAGTGCCTCCATCAGGAACTTGTTCTGATGAAAATCCAGCTATCAAAGGCAGGCTGTTAATGTCGCTGCACAACACAACAGCATCTCCTGGGGCTTCCTGGGCAAGGGAACGACTTTTACCTCTTGTTTAAAATCCCTCAGAGGACTCAAAGATTAACCCAGTGTGGCCTGTGCTGACCTTTCCTCCTCTTGGCTCTCCAGGCACCTCGGGGATGGTGAGAATTAAAGCCCAGCAGGGTAATTCTGTCCTCTCGTGGAGGAGGAATCAAAGCTGGGCTGGATTTGCATGTGGTGGCATCTCCCAATTCCCATCTCCACTAAAACTGTTTTTTGGGGCTGGGCTGGGCTTGTTTTGGGGCTGGATCCTCTCTTTTCTGCTCAGCTCCAAGGGAAAGCTCCAAGACATTTCCTTTGCTCACCACCCTGCTCTCCTCTGCGAATCATTTTCCCTTTATTAATGCTCTGTCTCGTTCTGCTGTGAATAATTAAGGTCCTCATTTGCCAGGAGGCCTCTCCAGGTAGCTGCTGGGATGGAGCTGCTGCCTGAATTACTGCTGGGAGACACAAAACTGCAGCTTTGCCACTTCTGGAGCACAGGATTTTCCCCTTTTGGAAGCACAAAAATGATAAATAAATCAGGGTGAGGCTGCAGAGGGAAGGGTGGGGGTGAGTTGGTGCCACTGCCCTGAGACATGACCAAAATCCTTTGGGAAAAGGATGGAATTGGTGCTGCTGCAGCTCCAGGATCTCCTGGCCGAGCCCAGGTTTGTGGGAATTTGGGATAAATAGGATTTCACCCCTCAGGAAGGAGGGAACTCAGACCCATCCATGCACCCCAGGCCTCGAGAAAAGCCTTTGTGAACAACCACTGAGCACAGCACGGAGGTCATCAAAAATTCCAGATTATTTTCCAGGAAAAGGAGAGGTCTGGCAGCCCTGGGTGGGGGAGAGGGACTGGGAATGAGGTGTCCGAGGGGGCCAAGGGGCACGGCCAGGGCTGGCACTGCCCACCCCAGGGTGGCACAGGGACCAGAAGAGCTCCCATGGGTGTTTTCCTGGCCCTGATCCTGCCGGGATCTGCAGCAGCTCCATCCTGAGCTCCCTGCCTCGGGAGAGGTGACTCAGCCAGGTGTGGCACCCACCGAGGAGCAAAGCAAGGCTGGAATTTCACCGCCAGGATTTCAGGATCCGTCCCCAGCTCGGAAGAGAAACTGGTGGAAAACATGAGGAACTTTTTCCCTCCCAAAATTCCAACCTCCTGCTTCCACAGCAGCGACAGAGATGCAAACCAAACACACCTTGCTTGGAGCTCCCAAACTTCTGGGGTAACTCCTGAACTTCTGGGGTAACTCCTAAAGTTCTGGGACAACTCTCAGACTTCTGGGTAACTCCCAGACTTCCAGGATAACTCTCAGACTTCTGGGACAACTCCTAAATTTCTGGGGTAACTCCTAAAGTTCTGGGACAACTCTCAGACTTCCAGGATAACTCCTAAATTTCTGGGATAACTCCTGAGCTACTGGGATAACTCCCAAACTTCTGGGGTAACTCCCAGACTTCCCATGGGGCGCTCAGGGCATCAATCCCAGCGTGCTCCCAACACCTCCTGCTCTCCTTGAATCCAGCTGGGACCTGTCCTTGTCCCATGGAGCAGGACACGGAGCAGGACACAGGGCAGGACATCCCTGGGGGCTGCTTCCCAATATAAAAGGGAAAAAAAAAAGAAAAACAAAAGAAAAAAAAACCCCAAGAGCAACTGTGACTTGCTCCATTTAATTTCAATTAACTGCAGCCCTCGGAGGCCAGCAGAGATGCCAACCCAGCAGCTTGGTGGCCGTGCCCTGAGGGATGTCCCATTTCCCAAATTCGCCGTTCCCGACCAAGCCTCTGCTCTGCTCTGCTCAGAGCTTTCAGCAGTCATTAAATCCCAGCTCAGCCAGGCTTCAAAACCTGCATTTCTTCCTCTGGAGGAGCAGTGGGAAGGACACAGGCTCAGGGAAGGTCCCATCTCTGTGGTGAGGACCTTGGGATGCTCCTGATGGTGGGAGTGAGTGGATCCTGCTGGAAAGAGCCAGGATTGGAGATTGGATTCCAAGATTGAGGAAGAGGAGGAGGAACTTGTCCTGGCTGTGCTAAACTCCTCCCTGGGTGGGGGAAACAGGCAGCTGATTTGCAAAAGGCAAGTGAGTTTCCTAAAAAACTACAGAAAAAAAACCCCAGCAAGGCTGCTGAGCTCCTTCCCCTTTAGAAAATGTAAAAACCTGGTGTGGCAGAGGGAGGTGGGGAGGCACAGCTGCCACCTCCGGGCCATGCCACGGCCACAGAGGGGCCAGAGAGGTCCCTGGGGAGGATTTGGGAGCTCAGATCCTCTCTGCCCTGCTCTGGGGGCTCGCTGGGCAGTCAGTGGCTGGTCTGGTGTCCACTTTGTCCAGGCAGCTGCTGGTGGGGTGGCAAATCCTGCCCGGAGAGGCCTCGAGGGTGCCCTGGGAGCTCTCGGTGCCCAGTCCCAGCTGAGGAGGCTCCGAGGGAGCTACTCTGGCTCTGAGCTGCTCAGTTGCTCTCCACCAGCTTGGCCAGTCCCTGCCTGAGCTCGCTGAGCTCGAAGATCTTCACATCCATGATCTCTGCCACCTTGGTGACCTCGTTGTGCATCTTCTCCCTCTCGGCCAGGGTCTCTGCCAGGGTCTGCTCAGCCAGGTGAAGGCGCTGCTCCAGCTCCGCGTTCCGAGCCTCCAGCTCCTGCCAGGGAGGGTGGGCACACTGAGGGGGCTGCTCCGAGCCCCTCATGGCCCCCAGACAGCTCTGAGGCCACCAACACCCACCCTGTGCCCCCAGGGCTCCTTCCCTGAGGGATGTCCCTATCCTGAGCTGGGTGTGTGAGCTCTGTGCCCACCCTGAGCCACTCCCTGTGAGCTCTGTGCCCACCCTGAGCCACTCTGTGCCCACCCTGAGCTGGGTGTGTGAGCTCTGTGCCCATCCTGAGCCACTCTGTGAGCTCTGTGCCCACCCTGAGCCACTCTGTGTGACCTCCGTGCCCACCCTGAGCTGGGTGTGTGAGCTCTGTGCCCACCCTGAGCCACTCCCTGTGAGCTCTGTGCCCACCCTGAGCCACTCTGTGCCCACCCTGAGCCACACTGTGAGCTCTGTGCCCACCCTGAGCTTTGGCACTCCCCGTGGGGCTCCGAGAAGCAGGAGTGGCTCAGGGAGCTGAGGGGTGCCACCTGTGCCACCTTTACCTGCAGCTTCTGCAGAGTCTCCTCGCGCTCCCCCTCTGCCTCCCACCGGCTGCACCTCTGGCTCTTCAGCATCTGGATCTCCTGGGCACAGGGAGGAGAGAGCCTGGTGTCAGAGCCAGCCTGTGCCAGCTGCCAGCTCCCAGCTGCCAGCCAAGGCCTCTCCTCACTCCGAGGAGCACAAAACCACAGCAGCTCCACATTTTCACACCTCCCTCTCTGAGCTGCAGCTNTGTGGGGCTCCGAGGAGAAGCAGGAGTGGCTCAGGGAGCTGAGGGGTGCCACCTGTGCCACCTTTACCTGCAGCTTCTGCAGAGTCTCCTCGCGCTCCCCCTCTGCCTCCCACCGGCTGCACCTCTGGCTCTTCAGCATCTGGATCTCCTGGGCACAGGGAGGAGAGAGCCTGGTGTCAGAGCCAGCCTGTGCCAGCTGCCAGCTCCCAGCTGCCAGCCAAGGCCTCTCCTCACTCCGAGGAGCACAAAACCACAGCAGCTCCACATTTTCACACCTCCCTCTCTGAGCTGCAGCTGGGTGAGAGCCTCTGCAAAGTGAGAGATCTCTGCTCCAGGCCTGGGGAGGGGGCAGAGATCTCCCCTGGGGATCTCCTGTGAGGATCAGGAGGCCCAGAACAGGATCAGGAACCCCAAAACACCTCCCTGCCTTCCCCAAGCCCTGCTCGGGGGCTCCAGCCCCACAGCAGCCAGCCCAGGGATGTGTAAATCACAGAGCTCCTCTCTCCACACCTCCCCTCCTCCACAGCCTCTGTAATTAAAGCCCTGCTTTAAATCATTCATTCATTTAAATGCGGCGAAAGGGAGAAGCAATTACCACACCAGAGGCCAACTGCCACGGCAGATGGCTGAGAGGGGAAGGGGTAAGAGAGCTCTGCACAGAGTCTGAGCCTCTCCACTCCAGCCTGGGGACACGGGAAGGTGTCCAGCACGTCCCAGCACCTCCCCATCCCTCAGGAACAACGAGCTCAGAGCAGCTCTGACGGCACTGACACAGCCTCACCTCATCCTTAGCCTTGATCAGCAGCTCCAGCTCCTCCAGGGTTTGGCTCAGCTCTTCCTTGTTGTTCTCGCTGGAGGAATCGTGAGTGCCCTGCGACTCCAGCTCTGCCACCTGCAACGGGAGGCTCCCTCAGAGCTGCAGGAATTTCCTGGCTCCTCACCCACCCACTGCTGTTCTCTGCCACGTTTTGGCTGCCCTGGAAACCCACCTGGGTTCACAGCAGCTCCCACTTGGGGCTGGAAGGGAAAAAAAAATTCCTTCTGCTCTGCCTGGATCACGCCCAGCAACACTTTGTGGCTAAAAAACCTCACTTTAGAGACTCTGTCTGTGCTTTCTCCAGGAGTTTTGCACTTCCAGCTCGGCTGAAGTGGCTGCCACCAAGCACCTGAGCCTCCAGCCTGAAGAATCCAACTCCATTTACACCTCTGGGCAGAGATTTCCCAGGAAAAGGGAGCTGCTGCAGCTCCAGCAGCAGCTGAGCTGGAAGGCTTTGCCCAAGTGTACTCCCCAGCCCTGAGCCACTCAGCTGGCTGGCTTGGATTATTCACGAGGAGGATTCATTTTCAGAGCTCATCCCAAGGGCTGCAGCAGCTCTCGCTGGGGCTGCTTGGAGCTCTGCAGACACCTCTGGTGAGGAGGAGCTCACCCAGACAGGGAGAGAATTCCAAGGTTCCCAGGAGCAGGAAAGCCTTGGCTGCCCTGGATCCGTGTCCAGCGTGGCTGTGAGCTAAACCCAAACCCACCAAAACACTCAGATTTTGGGACAATAACCGAGTTTCGCTGAGTTATAGTTTCTTCTGGGATTCTGCCAAGGCTCCAGTGTTGTCCTCCACCCGAGGCTCCCCAAATCCTCCTTCCCAGCTCCCAGCTGAGTGTGCACAGGGCAGGGCCAGGGAAAAGTCAGCCCCAGAAGCAGCCCCAAGGTCTGAGCTGCTCCTGCTGCAGAGCAGGAGGATCTGTTCCAGGGAATCCTGAGGGATGGATGTTTACTGCACACACCCTGGCCACACAACAGCCATCGAGTGCAAACAGCTGTTAATTGCTCCAAATCCCCGCTGGCTCTTAAATGAGCCATCTCCAAGTGAAATGGCTCCGTGCCTCCTCCTCCAGGGCTCCGTGGGCCTTTCCCAGCTCTCCCAAAAAAGCCTTTCCCGAGCACCTCCCGGCTCCGTGTGACCACCACTGCCCCACCCCGGTCCCTGCAGCCTCTGTGACCTCCCTGCCGCTCTGGAGGTCAAAGATCTCCTTCTTCCAAGGGAACAAGAGCTCGTTTGTGCCGCGCCACACGCATTTCATGATGCTGCAGCTCGGATCCGAGCTAATTATAGCAGCCAGAGCAATCTTCATCCTTCCTGTCAGCAGCCACAGATTGCTCCGATGCCTGGCTGGGGCAAACAGGCCTTAATCTTGCTGGGAGCTGGGAATCACTTCCTGAAAATCTGCAGGGAAGCTGAAATTCTGTGACTTCGCACTTTGGTTTCCTCCCTTTCTCCCACAGGAGCAGAGAGGAGCTCCCCAATCCCACAGAACCTCATCCCTGGACACGATTTCCCTGCCAGGCACTGTGCAGAGCCCTGGATTTGGTGGATTTGATGGCAAAAGGGGGTGAAGTGCAGTGCCTGGGCTGGGCTTTGCCCCCCAGCTCACCCCCCGAGCTCACCCGCTGGCGCAGCGATTCTGTCTCCTCCTGATACGCCGTCAGCTGCTTCTTCCACTGGTCCACGTTGGCGTTGGCCTCGTGCAGAGCAGCCACCAGCTTGTTGTTGTTGTCCTGGAGGCTGAAGAACTCAGCTTCCCACTGCACCTCGCTCACGGAGCTGGGGGAGAGAGCAGGAGAGGCTCAGGAGAGGGAGAGGTGGAGGCTTCTCCTCCCCATTCCGAGCGCTTGGCTCCCTAATCTTCCACAAGTTTCTCTGCAGCTTCCCAAATTCAAACATTTCTCCCAGTTCTGAGTCTCCTCCTCTATCCTTTATCCCTGGATAACACTTGGCTTCCAAGCCACAAACCACGCTGAGATTAATGGGGTGGGGGAGATGTGGGAACTCTAAAGGGGTTCTGCAGGGTGGGATTGTGAATCCATTTCAAAAATCCCTATTAGGGCAGAGTTGGCTTTGAATAAAGCCCAGACTCAGGAGAAGGTAGCAAAGGACGCTTTGCTTTTGATTTAAAAATACTCTTAAGTGTTCAGCTGGGAGCTTGACAGGAGCCACAGGGCAGAATGCAGCCCCGAGACGTTTGAAGAGACAAAGAGAGGAAGCAGCAGGGACTGCGCTGGAATCATCAGGGGAATTAACACCAACACAGCCCTGGGCCAGCTGGAAAAGTGTGAACATCTCCTGCTATCACAAACTACTGATGTGCAGCTAACTGACATCAACCCATCCCCGCTGCAGGCACAGAGCACCCTCCTTCCCACGCTGCCGGAGCAGCACATTTCCCAGCTGGAACAACTTCCAGAAATGAATCCAGAGGAGGAGAATCGGTCAGAACGATTTGGGATGACAAAGGCATGCACCAAACCCTGCCAGAGCAGAGAGTTTGGGAGCCAGGAGCACTCGTGGCAGCCTCACCCTTCCGAGAGCATCTTTTTGAGCCTCTCCTTCTCCGTGGTTATCTCCACGTCAGCACTCTGGCTCCGGAATAATTTATCCTCTCCCGGCCCATTGGAGCTGATGATGGGGCTGGGAAGTACCTGGGGGATGAAGGAGAGGTGGTGACCACCGGGAGTGGCCCTGTGGCCACCGAGAGCCCTGACAGGATTTGTGTTTACAAACCGTGGCAGACAAAAATCGGCACTGAGAGATAAAAGAAACAATCGGAAGGATTCCACTGATCGATGGATGGAAAGAGAAGTTTGCCTTTACAAACAGACTGTGAGTGTGCTGATAAATGAAACTGAGTATTGAAATAAATGAAATTGAGTATTGAAAGATGGAAGAAACAATGGGAAAAACCCAGATCCCAGTACAGGTGACATGGATCCCAGTGCAGGTGACACTGGATCCCAGTACAGGTGACACAGATCCCAGTACAGGTGACACAGATCCCAGTACAGGTGACACTGGATCCCAGTGTGGGTGACACAGATCCCAGTACAGGTGACATAGATCCCAGTACAGGTGACACCAGATCCCAGTGCAGGTGACACCAGATCCCAGTGGGGGTGACACCGGATCCCAGTACAGGTGACACCAGATCCCAGTGCAGGTGACACAGATCCCAGTGGGGGTGACAACAGATCCTAGTGCAGGTGACACCAGATCCCAGTACGGGTGACACCAGATCCCAGTGCAGGTGACACTGGATCCCAGTACAGGTGACACTGGATCCCAATGCGGGTGACACAGATCCCAGTGCAGGACACACCAGATCCCAGTACAGGTGACACCAGATCCCAGTACGGGTGACACCAGATCCCAGTGCAGGTGACACTGGATCCCAGTACAGGTGACACTGGATCCCAATGCGGGTGACACAGATCCCAGTGCAGGACACACCAGATCCCAGTACAGGTGACACCAGATCCCAGTACGGGTGACACCAGATCCCAGTGCAGGTGACACTGGATCCCAGTACAGGTGACACTGGATCCCAATGCGGGTGACACAGATCCCAGTGCAGGACACACCAGATCCCAGTACAGGTGACACCAGATCCCAGTACGGGTGACACCAGATCCCAGTGCAGGTGACACTGGATCCCAGTACAGGTGACACTGGATCCCAATGCGGGTGACACAGATCCCAGTGCAGGACACACCAGATCCCAGTACAGGTGACACCAGATCCCAGTACGGGTGACACCAGATCCCAGTGCAGGTGACACTGGATCCCAGTACAGGTGACACTGGATCCCAATGCGGGTGACACAGATCCCAGTGCAGGACACACCAGATCCCAGTACAGGTGACACCAGATCCCAGTACGGGTGACACCAGATCCCAGTGCAGGTGACACTGGATCCCAGTACAGGTGACACTGGATCCCAATGCGGGTGACACAGATCCCAGTGCAGGACACACCAGATCCCAGTACAGGTGACACCAGATCCCAGTACGGGTGACACCAGATCCCAGTGCAGGTGACACTGGATCCCAGTACAGGTGACACTGGATCCCAATGCGGGTGACACAGATCCCAGTGCAGGACACACCAGATCCCAGTACAGGTGACACCAGATCCCAGTACGGGTGACACCAGATCCCAGTGCAGGTGACACTGGATCCCAGTACAGGTGACACTGGATCCCAATGCGGGTGACACAGATCCCAGTGCAGGACACACCAGATCCCAGTGCAGGTGACACTGGATCCCAGTACAGGTGACACTGGATCCCAATGCGGGTGACACAGATCCCAGTGCAGGNGTAGGTGACACTGGATCCCAGTACAGGTGACACCAGATCCCAGTGCAGGTGACACCAGATCCCAGTGCTGTGCCCTCACAGCCATCCCTCCCTCCTGCCTGGACTCAGGGAATTCCGTGGCCCTGAGCTCCCCCTGAGCAATGCCATTGCTGTCACAGCCTGTCACCCCAGTCCCATGGCCAGCCCTCAGCTGCCCAAAGTGGCCTTTTCAGGGGTTTGCTGAATTCCTCAGAGGATTTTCTTGCCAGTTCTCAGAGCAGTGGGAAGATTTAAACTCCAAACACGGAGCTGCCCGGCCTGGGCTCAGCTCAGCTGGAATTCAGACACCAGGTGACACTGCCAGGGAGAAACAACTCTCTCATTGCTCAGGGGACTCTGGCATTTTTCTGGACCCATTTTCCAAAGGTTTGGGGGAAGAAACAACCCCTGGCCCTACAGTTTGTCCAGCTCCTGTTCCTGTTCCTGCTTCAGAAACTGAGGCAGGAAGGGGCAGAAGTTTCCTCTCCTGGTGTGAGGCTGGGGAGAGTTGAAGATGCTCCTCACATTGTCCACAGGGTCACAACTATTTAGGGGCTGCTAAACGGGATGGGGATTGGCCCTAAAAGGTACCAGAGGACAGGGAAGAGATGCTATTCTGGGAATTCCCCAGCCCAGAAAACGTGGAGCAGGAGGAAAGTAGTGCAGACGTGGAAAATGAGGGAGGCCTGATTTAATTCCAGGAGACAGATCCGCTCCGTGCTCACTTGCAAACAGACACACAAATCAATTATTCAGAGGTGGAACTCGTGTCTGGAGCTCTGCTAATGCACAGCCTGGGAATGAGCAGCTGGGACAGGGGCAGGAGGGACGGTGGGGAGGGCAGGGATGAGGGACAAGCTGTGACGCCCAGGGGACACCTCACGCGTCGCTGTCACCGCGGGCAGTGCCCTGCCCGTGCCCAGGAGCTCCCACTCGGACAGGAGCAGGCTGGAGCAGGAACAGGGATGGGTTTTAGCACTGCTGAGTCAAGGCAGGAGAAGGAGCAGAGCCTTGGGGCAGGTCCCGGAGCTGGGTGTGACCTCCTCGTCCTCCTGTGCCAGGTGCCAGCGCAGGGGACAAGAGAGTGTCCTGCTGAGGCACCTGAGCAGCTCTGCAAACAGGAGAATGGGGAGAATCTCTGCTCCCAGCCAGGGCAGCTGCAAGGTGGAGGCTGTAACTGGGAGATGGAGGCTGTTACTGGGAGGTGGAGACTGTAACTGGGAGGTGGAGGCTGTAACTGGGAGGTGGAGGCTGCAGCTGAGAGATGGAGGCTGTAACTGGGAGGTGGAGGCTCTAACTGGGAGATGGAGGATGCAACTGGGAGATGGAGGCTGTAACTGGGAGGTGGAGGCTGTAACTGGGAGATGGAAGCTGCAACTGGGAGGTGGAGGATGCAACTGGGAGATGGAGGCTGTAACTGGGAGGTGGAGGCTGTAACTGGGAGATGGAAGCTGCAGCTGGGAGGTGGAAGCTGTAGCTGGGAGGTGGAAGCTGCAGCTGAGAGGTGGAAGCTGTAGCTGGCCAGGAATCTGTCTCCCAAAAGACTCCCAAAACTTTGTTTCTCCAAGGGATAATCTACTCCCCTCTTTACCTGCCACCCATTAGGAGGACATGGCTTGGAGTGAGCCAACATTCAGGCAGATTTCCCCCCCATTTCTGCACCCCACGTGACATTTTGAGTCTCTGCAGAGCCACCACCTCCCTCTCCTCCCTGCAGGCCAAGGTATTGTTCACACTCCCTCCTCCTCTGCTGCTGCCTTCCCATCTGTGCCCATCCCAGGGAACGCCGTGTCCTCCATCCCACTGCTCCCTCCTGCTGCCAGGAGCTCTGGGGACTGGGCACAGCCACCTCTGGAGCAAAACTCCTTGGGAGGACACCTCCAGCAGCAGCACTGAGCTGCTTCTCCACGGGCAGGAGCAGCACAGAGCTCCCCACAGCAGCTCCCACTCCAGTTTAGCTGTGCAGGGAGATTGCCAATGGAATGATGTGGGAATGAGCTGTGCTGGGCTCCTCCAGCCTTCTGGCTGAGGAGAAGAACCTCCAGCAGCCTCAGAAAAGGTAGGGAAAAAAAAAATGATTGGAAATTACAGAAACCCCCAAACAAACAACAACGAGGAGAAAAATTCCAAGCAGCACCACAAGGGGAGACGCCCACAGCCCCCGTGAGTGGCTCTGAGAGATATGAAATGGGTTTGGCACTTTAACTGGCAAAGAGGGAGGGCTGTGAACCCTCCCAGGAGCTCCACTCAAGCGCTAATTAGGTAATTAATTAATCTATTTTAAGGGACCTCAGGGCCACTGGTGTCACCACAAGCACTGTCCAGCCTGGCTGGCGATAAAGCACTGGGAGGGGATGGGAGCAAGAGGAGAGCACCACAGGGAGCATTTTGTGCCCTTTTCCTCACCCCTCTGCCCCAATGCCAAGCATTACCTGGTGGGATGTGATGTTCAGGGCAGGATTGGTCAGCTCTGTTTTATCCTGGGACTTCTCCCTGGCCAAACGAGCAGCTTCCTTCACCTCCTGGAACTTCTCTGCGAACTGGAGGGAGGGGAAAAGTCACCGTGGGGTTCAGCTGACACCTGGGCTCCTCCTCTGTCTGCAGCTTCACTGGAAATGCTTTTTAATTTCCCTTAAACAATAAAATTCAGGGAATAACCCCCGAATTTGGCACTTTGGGGCTGCAGGTTCAGCCGAACAGCAACGACAGAAACGAGGCCTGCAGACTCAGCTCGATTTGTGATGCTCAAAGCGCTCTGCAAACGCCACTTTAAAGCTGTTTTTAGCATCTTTGCACCTAGAATTACACTTTATCCCGGCGAGAGCAGCATTCCAGCAGGTCCCTAAGGATTTTTGTGCAGAGGCTGAGCCCCTGTGAGGGTTTCCAGAGGTCTCCCTGCAGCATTACCTGGGACAGGTGTTGCTCCGAGGCGAAGCCCAGCCCGTACACGGTGTTGGCTCTGCTGTCAGCCCACTGCCCAAATTTCTGGGATGTTTTTGTGAAGGTCATGTTGGGGGTGATGGTGCTGTTGATGATTGCCTGTGGGGAGAGGCAGAGCGAGTCAGGAAACGCCAAGAAACTGAGCAGGGAATCAGGGATTGGTTTGGAAGGGACCTTAAAGATCATCTAATTCCAACCTCTGTGGGATGTCACTCACTGCATCCCCATAATCCTTGAGAATTCTGGGAATTAGAGGTAGAAATCCCTGGCTTTTCATTTATAAAACAGGTTCTTGGTGACCAAAAGTCTGACTACGTGACACAAATGAATCTTAATCATCTTTTCTACCAAAAAAGGAAAAAAAAAACCCTCAGCACCACCAGCTTCCTCCACTGCTGGAAAAGATGAAGAGAGACAGTTTGTCTCTGGGGCCTCAACAACTTTCTGATGTTCTCCATTTTCGTGGCCAAGAAGGGGAAAAATAAAAGGTTTAACCAGCACTCAGGACAAGCTATTACACAACCCTCCCTGCTGGGGAGGGGAGCAGCAAAATCAGCTGCCTGGAACATTCTCTGCCATCAGAGAGCTTCAGGAACCAACCAGGAAAATGCCCATCAGGAGCAATTTAGGGAGAATAAATCATCTTTTGTGGAGGTGACTTCACCTCTGAGCGTCTCTCTGTTGTTTCACCCAGGGCTGGCTTCAGCAAGGGACAAAAGCTCTCAGAAAACACTTCTGGGAGAGGAGAGTGGGCAAGGAGGGGACAACACCACACCCTGGGGCACCTTTTGGATCCCCAAACACACCTGAGCACGGGAGAGGGACAGGGATGTTCTACCTTCCACTCCCTGCGGGAAGACGCCGAAATTGCCTGATTTCACCCCAAAACCACCCACAACAGAGCAGGTTTGGGCTGGGGAGAAGCTGTTTTTGTGGGGAGAAGCTGTTTTTGTGAGGGAAGAGCTGCTGTGAGGTGCCAGCAGGGCGTGTGCCCTACCTTGGTGCCCCCCACGCTGATGATCCTGTACACGTTTCGGGTGGCATCGTAGAAGTAGGAGACAGTCAGGGCGTGTTTGCTGGCAGGGATCCAGTTCCTTTTGGTGGCAGGGTCGATCTGGAAAACATGGGCCCTGGTGCTGAAGATTGGCTGCTCCCTGCAGGACAGGAAAACAGGGATGTCAGGGCAGGGGGAAGCTGAGGGAAGCTGTGATTTCCTGCTGCTCGTGTTGCACTCCAGCTGTTCTCCTTCCCTTTATCCCACATTCTGCTCCCTCTGCTCCCCTTCCCTGGGTTCTTCCCAAGTCCCACCAGCCCCTCATGAGGCTCTGGGCAGGGAGCAGAAGCTCCTCAGTGTCCCTGCTGGTGTCACCTCTCACTTTTATGATCACGGAGTTCCCGTGAGTTGTTTTTCCAAGAGTTCTGTGTTTCTCCCCCAGAGCCCTCCACATCCCCAGCACTCCTCTAAATCTCAATTTTAGCAGCTGGGGGAGAAGCTGGAATTGTCCTTTGTTCATGCCTGAGCAAAGGAAAAGCTCGTGGCTGTTTGTGCCATCCAGTGTGGTGACAGCAGCTCTCGCTTCCCTTGGGCTTGGAAAATCCCCTCGGCACAAAAACCGAGGGAGTTTCACCCCAGGCACAGGTTTGTACCTTCCCCTAGGGCTTCTCCTCTCCTACACACTTGAGACAAGTCCTTGTTCCCACAGATGGGCACAAAATTTCCAGGTAAAAGCAGGAAAAGACCCCCAAAATCTCATTTTTGGGGCACAGCTCATGGTCCCTCCCAGCACAGCCACTGGGGCAGGATTATGATCAGGATTTATATTATTTTTAACCTGATTTGAAGCTTTATTCCACCATCCCTCATCAGTGCTCAGCTCATGGCAGGATGAGGATTTTAGGGCTGTTTTATTAATTCTGTTTTGTAGGATAACCTGGAGCTGTAAGGGAACGGAGGGATGGATGGATGGATGGATGGATGGATGGATGGATGGATGGATGGATGGAGGGATGGATGGATGGATGGAGGCAGGAATTGAGCACAAAAAGCTCCTTCCCCTCAGCTCTTCCTCCCCTGACTCAGCCTGGGAAGCACATCCTGCAGCCAGGGCTCACACGCCAGGATTAAAGCAAGGCCCCCCCATGAATTCAAGGAAACTCTTCACCTCCCAAACGTGTGCAGCTGCTGCAAGCACGCCCTGAGCCCAGCAGTGCTGGGATTTTGGAGCCAGGAATATCCGAGCCGAGCAGAGATGCTGCATCTGAGGGGTCAGGATGTAACTGGAGCAGGGGAAGGAAGGAATGTTTTCCATGACACCACAGCCCAGCTGCAGCAGGGCTTGGGGGATTCCTCTGACTCTGGTTAAATGCACAGCACTGGCCACGCTCAGCACCCAAACCCAGTGAAATTTGATGTGCTGAACACCCCTGATGCCCTCCTGGCAGCTGCAAGGCACAGGCGCAGTCCTGCTTTGAGGAGCTCCCCAAATCCTGCGTCTCCTTCCCATTCCAGGCGCTCCCAGCTGCCACCAGCAGCCCATCCCATCAATCCAAACGCACCTGCTGCTTTCCAAACCCAGCCTCGAAACTTAGCAGGGAATATTTTATTCCCTTCCCACCTCCCCATCCCCAGCCTGTTCCCAGGTGCCAGCCCTGACTCAGATCTCTTGCAGACAGCACAAGGATCTCCACATCCTCTCTGCCTGGAGTTTCGGAGTAAGATTCGAATTTTCCAGGCTCCGCTTTCACATGGATTCTGATTTATCTTTGACACACAGGAAATACTGATTTTCCTGCCCCTAAACCCCCAAATGCTGGGCTCACTTTGGGAGGAACGGAGGCAGGAATTTACCGAGTTGTTGACATTTGTTAGTAAGGGCAGGAGGCTACAGGCCAGTGCAGTTAGGAGGTGTCTCCTCTCCAACAGCTCCTCCTCGGGTGTCTCTCAGCTGCTCTGAGGCTCCTTCCCGCTGCTGCCTCCACAGGGATTCATTCCCTGGCGATGGAAAAGTCCAGCTGTTATTCCCCACACGCGGCACAGACACAACTGGGCACCTTTAGGGGCTCTGTCTGCCCCAAATATTCACAGAGCTTCTCGTTTGCAATGATTTCTCACCACTGAACAAGGATTTTTCCCCTGTCATGGGAGATAATTGGGTGAGCAGTGCAACTGGAGCGAATCCCTCTGGCAGCAGGCGCCGGCTGTTGGGAGAAGGCCACACGGAGGAGCCTGGAAGGCTCCAGCGTTTCCAGTCATGCCCACGTGAGGCTGCTGCCTGATGGAAAACCCTCCTGGGAGATCATTCCTTGGGCAAAGCAGCTGTTCCTGGGCTCCTGTCCCTCCAGGATCCTGTCCCTGTGATCCCTGTCCATCCACGGGGCTGGATCCAGATCCTATCCCTGTGTTCCTGTCCCTCCAGGATCCCATCCCTGTGTTCCTGTCCCTCCAGGATCTCATCCCTGTGTCCCATCCTTCCAGGATTCCCTCCCTGTGATCCCTGTCCATCCACGGGGCTGCAAATCACAGGGCACACCTCTGAGAACTCACATGGAAAATGCCATCTTCAGGATCCCAGAGCAGTTTGGGTTGGAAGGACCTTAAAGCTCACNCCTGTCCCTCCAGGATTCTGTCCCTGTGACCCCTGTCCATCCACGGGGCTGGATCCAGATCCTATCCCTGTGTCCTGTCCCTCCAGGATTCCGTCCCTGTGATCCTTGTCCATTCACAGAGCTGGATCCAGATCCTATCCCTGTGTTCCTGTCCCTCCAGGATTCCCTCCCTGTGATCCCTGTCCATCCACGGGGCTGCAAATCACAGGGCACACCTCTGAGAACTCACATGGAAAATGCCATCTTCAGGACCCCAGAGCAGTTTGGGTTGGAAGGACCTTAAAGCTCACCTGTCCCACTCCTGGGACACCTCCCACTGTGCCAGGCTGCTCCAGCCTGGTGTTGGACACTTCCAGGGATCCAGGGGCAGCCACAGCTTCTCTGGGAATCTCTGCCAGGGCCTCTCCACCCTCCCAGGGAAGAACTCTTCCATAATCTCCAATCTAAACCAACTCTGTCCATTCAGTTTGACCTCGGGCAGGTGAGGACAGAGGGACAGGGCTGAGGGACATCCAGGAGGTGACAGCAGACCCCAACTGGAGCTCTGCCTGAGGAGCACCCAGACCAAGCTGCTGCTTCCCAAAACACTACAAAGCTTTTAAAAGCAGCCCTGGCATTCCAACTGTTCCCTCTCCCGTTCCAGCCCTCCTGTCCCCCGTGCTTTAATCCAGCACGAGTCCCGAAACGCTGACACTTCTTTTCCTGCTCCCAGCCGGGAGTCCCCTCAACAATGCAGCCCCAGCAGCGAAAAGGGCACGTGTAAATAAAACCACTTACATCCCCCCAGGGCTGGCCTTCGCAGATAATTAAGGAGAACCAAAGCAAATGACTGAGAGGACAAAGATCTGGCTGAGACACAGACGCGTTCAGCGAGTGCCTGGTGGCAACTGGAAGGGATCCAGGTCTCATCCCTGCCAGCGTTTGCTCCCAGCACGGGGGGGGAAGGGCAAAATTCAATATCCCACAGCCCCCGAGAGCTTAAGAATGACTTGTCCCGGTGGATATCCAACCAAGGCTCCGGCAGCAGCAACAGCAAGGAAAAGAAGAGATGATTTAATTCATTTCTGTGTTCCTAAGGGTGTTCTTCACCTGGAGCAAAGACGCCAAGTGCCTCCTCTCTGGCCTCTCCTTGCAGGGAAGCTCGCAGGGAATTTTTGGGTTCATTTTTTGGGTTTGGGAGATCACACAGGGATCCAGGGTTCAATTTTTGGGTTTGGGAGATCACACAGGGATCCAGGGGATGGATCAATCCTTTCTGATTTGCTCCCTGCCCCGGGAGTCTGACTCAGTGGCCATCAGGAGAGGATGTAAAACTCCTCACTGCTCTCATTTCCACCTTGGTTCTCAGACGAGCTCCCTCTCCACGGCCTCCAAATTGATTTCTTCATGAATAGCTGCTTATTTCACCACTGCCACGAGAGCAAATCGTTATTTGTCCTCTTAATTTACAGTCTCAGCAGAGCAGCGATGGACTTGGGCAGGGCAAAGGAGAGGGACCTGTCAGGTGGGGACACGGTGACACACGGCCAGGACCGTGGGGACAGCACGAGAGGTGCCAAGGAGGGACAGATGGCATCAATTCGGGCCCTGCACCAGCACCTAGAGGGGAACAGTGGGCACAAGAGGTGCCAGAGTCTGGAGAGGACTAAATCCAGCCCTGCCTGTGTAATCTGAACACAGATGTCACACAGGCTGTCCTTGAGTGTCCTGGCCCGAGGTGGGCTCTGCCCTCCCATCCACAGGGGCTTCTTCCCGAGGGGGAGCTGCTCAATTAACCCAGAGCCACCTCCTCCCGGAGAGGACACCCCAGAGAGGGACTGCAGCAGCTCCTGGGAGGGAGCAGCGGGTGGAGGAGGTTCTGCCCCAGGTGAGCCCCCAGATCTCTTCAAAAGACAAGCAGAGAGAAGAAATTGGGGTTTTATTGTTTCCTTTAGATCTTCATCGCTCCACAGCTTCCACCCTGGCGGTGGGGAGGGGTCTGCTGACTGACAGCTGCCTTTGACTCACGCTTTGTCCTTGTTCTCCATTTTCTTGTGCAACCTGGGAAGGTTTTTCCCGCTGAGCTCCACTTCTTTGTTTCTTCTCGGTCATTCTCACCCCTCAGCCCTGTCTGTGGCCTGTGACACGATTGTTGGTAACTGAATTACTCACACAGCTTGCTCACCTGCCCCCACCCTCTGCCAGGGAGCAGAAACCTGAGCTTTGCTGTGGAGGGAGAAGCTTTCGGAGCCATCACTCCCCAAATTCGTGTCAGCATTTCTGTCCTGTTTTCACAGAGCAGGATTCAGACCCAGACACGAGTTTTCAGAGAGATTTTGGTGGAGGAGACCAAGCCCAAAGAACTCCAAGGGACACAAATAGTGAACAGATTTGGGATAAAGCCTTTCACTACTTTTACTGGGCACGCTGAGCTCATTGACTGCACCTGCCTTGGTGCTCCTGGCTGGGGTTCAGCCGAGGGCATCTCCAGAAGCCCAAGTGCTGCTCCCCAGCCTGCATCTCCTCTCACTCACTCACTGCAGCTTCTCTTTGCAGGGACATTCATTTCCCTGTCAGGGAAAGGCTCTGTGCACTTGGATGCAGAGGATAATCACTTCAAACGCTCTGCTCTGCGTGTTGGCACAGCCTGTGGTCCCCCTTCGCCTGGAAAGCAGAAACTGCCTTGCAAGAAATGACAAAGCAGCAGCTCAGCAGAGCTGTTTGTTCTCGGGGATCAGGGCAGAGCAGGCTCACCCCAGGGCAGGGAAGGGCTTTGGTACCCTCTGGGGCACAGACAGCTTTTGGCACAGCCACAAGGAGCAAACCCCAAAAAACCAGAGAGGCTGTTCTGATAAAGAACCATTGCCAGGCACAGGAGAAAAGGAGGATCTGATCCTTCAGCTCGCTGACAGGAAGGGGCAGCCAGAGGGGATCAGGACAAGGGGGAACAGCCTCAAGCTGCACCAGGGGAGGGTCAGCTCGGACATCAAGATTCCTTCATGGAAAGGGTGGTCACCTCCCATCCCTGGAGGTGTCCCATGAGTTCCTGGACATGGCCCTCAGTGCTCTGGGCTGGTGACAAGGTGGGGATCAGGCACAGGTTGGATTCGATGATCCTGGAGCTCTTTTCCAACCTCAACCATCCCATGAGCTGCTGTGGTGGAGCTTCACCGCGACTCCCCCGAAGTCCTTTCCCTCCCCAGGTTTGGTTTCCTGGCTGGCTGTCCCCAGGGCAGTCTGTGCAGGCACAGGGGACGTGAGAGCATGTGAGGAGGACAGAAATGTGCCTCAGCCCTGGCAGCCAGCCCACGGCCACGCTGAGTCAGCTGAGAGCCCTGCCTGGGCCCGGGCCAGGCTCTGCCTCCTCTCCCTCCTCTCCCTCCTCTCCCCAGCCCAGCCCTGAGTGAGAAACCCCCCAGCAGCACCAGGCAGGGTGGTTTTGAGCAGGGGTTGCTTAGGGTGGGTTTCAGACAGAGCCCAGCATTCCAAAAGGCAGAACTGGAGCACAGAGAGGGCCTGAGAACCCAACTCCTCCTGCTGCTGCTCCTCCTCCTCCTCCAGGGCTGTCTGTCGTGGTTTCCTTTTATCTCCCCTCAGCAGCTTGAGGAGCTGCTGACTGTCTGTCAGTGCTGTTTGGGGAACTGGGGGCTAATGAGAGCCAATCCTCAGCTCCTTCCCTCTGCCTTTCTCCCCGAATTCCGACCCCTCCAGAGCCTCTGGACTCTGTGGGTGCAGGGTGTGCCTGGATTTCCCTGTCCTGCTCCTGTGCAGGGCCTGGAGTTGGACTTTGGGGATCCTTATGGGTCCCTTTCCATTCAGGATATTCCATGATTCCACCCCAGGACGCTGAGCTGCGAAAGCACTTCGGGAACAAAGTTTGGGAGAGAGGATTATCGGGAAGGTTTTCAATCCTCCTCGCTCTCAGCCACACACTGTGACCTTGGGGGAAGCTCAGATGGGCCTGGAGGAGGCCAGAGCTGCCAGGCAGGGAGGTGCAGTGGTGCAGCTCCAGGAATAGGATCCTGCCCCTATTCCCAGGAGATTCCCCCACGGCAGGGCTTAGCACAGGAATGAGAAGCAGCTGTGAGCAGATAAAGGGAACCCCGAGTGTGTTCCCCTTGGATCAGCTCAGGGGACGGCCACGAGCAAGGTCAGGCACACACACACAGCGGGTGGAAGGCAATTTAAACACCCAAATTGTGTGTTTGAGTTGAGGGATTGCTTTTCTTTGGGAAATCACCCCCATCTATGGAGCATCTTGGCTGCTCCTGGGTGTCCACAAAACTCTGAGCATTCCTGTTCTTGGGACAACTGCAGCAGCTCCTTTGGGATACAAACACCACTGCTACAAGTCTGTGCAGCAATTAAAAGTTTAAAAAAAAAAACCCCAGCAGAGCCAACCTGCAGCTCAGGAATTCTTTACACATCCCAGAAAATATGTCCAGGAATAATGAGAATCGGAGAAGTGGAGATCCAAGAACATTTCTCCACGTGTCCAACACGCTGTGCCTCTGCATTTCCACACAGGAGCACTTCCAGGCACAGATCCCTGCTCGGCTTCCCTGGGAAAAGTCCTCCAGACCTGCTGCTATTTTTGCCCTGTCCTTGCCAGAGCTCTGGGAGCACAACTCTGTGCCAAGGACAGCTCCGAGGGCCTGTGTGGCAGAGGGCAGAGTAGGTAAGAGTGGCTCAATTAATTTGGGATAAACTCTTTACTGCTCAAATTAGAAGGCAGCAAGTTGCACCTCCCTGTATTTATATTTGACAATCCATCGGCACCTCCCTGTATTTATAATTTACAATACTAGCAGAAATGCAAGGCTCAGATGGATGTAACTAAATTCACTTCCCTCAGGATCAGGTGTTATTTCCTGCTGTCCCCTTCAACACCTAAATTCCGTGGATAGGGATGAATCCACGGAGAATTCATCCTGGAAAACCAGAATATTACAACCAGAATATTGCAAAGAAGTCTAACACAGAGGAACGAAAGCAGAATCCCTGCTTTAAAAATAAGTTAACTAAAATCAGCTGCCTGAATGTGCTTTTTAATCTCTTTTGTAGCCAGAGTTCTGGAAATGCTGCTGGAAGCTGCTCAATGTCCCTGTGGGACCACCAAACCCACACTTTAATCTCAGGAGTTAAATGGAAATAAGGAATTTGGGGTGGAAATGTCTGGCTCAACCATGGTTTTGCTGCTCCACCAGTGTAATTACAGAGTGATGCTGCATCCCAACATTTTCCATGGAGCTGGAAACCCTGGGAAGAAATCCCATAGCTGCTGGGTGTGCCTGCAGGAGATCCAGGAAGGATTCACCCACAAGTGCTAGTCCCGAGCTTTGGCCTTGTTAAACCTCTCCTGGCAGCTCTGGAAGTTTTACAGTAACTTTGCAGGAAAATAGGGACACTGTGATTTAACCTGGATCAGCACATCCTCTGCCAGCTTCAAAGGGTTTATGCCAGCCTCACGTTGCTGTCACTTTTGATTCCACACTTCTACCTTTTCTGCTTCTCAAATCTGTGTTTGACTGATTGTTTTATCTAGGTAGTCCAAAAGGAAAATTTTAAAAAAGGAAAACAAGCCCCCAGGAATGTTATTTATTTCTCTTGCCCTGCCAAACCCCACGTTGGGAGGGAATTATCTGACAGGATTCCTCCACATCCACGAGGCTTTCAAACAGCCCCAAAGACTCGATTGCACAAGAAACTCCCAACGTGTCAGGTCCTAAAAGTTCCGTGATTGAGACTTAGAACTGGGACATAAATTAAATACCAGACTAAGCTCCTATTTCCATGCCAAAATCCACTGCCACATCCATGCAGCATTATTTCACTCCTGGAAAAGCTGAGGGGGATCATGAACTAAATCATCGGGGAATTTCCAGGAGCTCTTTGTCCAGACAGAAAGGCAAACAGGATCCATTTTACTGAATGCCAGACAAACAAACCGAACAAAAAAACCCCCAATTTATAACTTCTGGAAAAGTTTGTGGGCACAACCCCGGCTCTAGTCCTCCCAGTTTGGATTTCACACCACACACAGATCACCAGAGCCTTCCCTTGCACACAAGTTAATTTAAATAAGTTGCAGCAATTCCCCACTTCCTCACCCCTAAAATAAAAGGCAAAGCTAAACTTTCAAGCTCGCAACGTGGAAAAAACGCCATTTAACCCTTTCGTTTCTTTCGCCGTCGCCTTCAAAACCAGCTCAGCGGCCATGAATAACAAAAGCAGAGCAAGAATAACAAAGCGCGGCTCTCACCCCATCCCCGCCGGGTATCGCTCCTCTCCCGTCCTTCCTCCAGCTGCCTGCGATCCTCCCCACGCCTCGATTCCTTTCTCCCCTTCCTCTTTCTTTCTGTCTTTCTCCGGATCCGGATGCTCTTTAAATTTCCTCCGGAATTTCACTTTGAAGCGTTGCTGCTCCGCGGGGCGAGCGGGGCAGGGCAGCACCGGGAGCGGTACCGGTACCGGGAGCCCCGCGCAGCCCGGGGCGCTCCGGCTCTGCCCCGGCGCTCCTCCGGCTGCGGCTGCCGAGCTCCCTCCTTCCCTTCAGCATGGGAGGGAGCGGCAGGATGAAGGTGGTGCCTCTCCAAGCCTTTTTTTTTTCCTTCCCCAGACAAAGAGTCTCGCCGCGAGTTGCGCGTCCTTGGAGCGCCGCGGGCAGCCTGAGCTCTTTGTTCTGCGGTTCTGCCGCTCCCTGCCCGGTACCGATCCCGGTACCGATCCCGGTCCCTGCCCGGTCACTGCCCGCTCACATTTCGCCTCTTCTTCTCCCGACTTTATTCGCGGCGCTGGGGTTGGCTCGGCGGCACCACCTGCCGGGCACGGCGGGGCTCGCCGGTACCGGGCTGGTACCGGGGTGACAGCGGGGTGGTACCGGGGCGGCACTGGGGCGGCACCACCTGCCGGGCACGGCGGGGCTCGCCGGTACCGGGCTGGTACCGGGGTGACAGCGGGGTGGTACCACCTGCCGGGCAC
>VZRF01004450.1:54705-72566 GCA_013396875.1 Vireo altiloquus
CCTGCCCGCGTCCCTGCCTTCTCTGCCTTCGTCCCTGCCTTCTCTACCTTCTCTGCCTTCGTCCCTGCTTGTCTTCCCTGCTTGTTTTCCCTACCTTCTTCCCTGCCTTCCCTGTCCGCTTTCCCTACCTGTTCTCCCTGTTTCCTTGCCGCCTTCCCTGCCTGCTTTCCCTGCCTTTCCAGCCCCTGCTTTCCCTGTTTTGCCTGCCCTGCTCCCACCTTGGCACCCCTTCTCCCTGCCCTGCCACCTTTCCAGCCTGTCCCAGTGCCACCTTTCCACCCTATCCCGGTGCCACCTTTCCTGCCCTGCCAACGCCGCTATCCGTGCTGGGCACATCAAGCTCCTGCACCTTTCCCCACGCGCGGCTCCAGGTGCGAGATGTGCTTTTTGTCCTGTTTGTTTTCATCGCTGAGAAGCTGAAAATAAGGCTCGGTGGTGTTCCTGCGCTGAGGGACAGATCCCGGCGGGCACGGAAGGTGTTGAGCACAGATCCCTGTGCGTCTCCTGCCTCTCCCACCTGAGCAGCAGCAAAACCTTTGCCGAGCGGGGCTGAATTCCCAGCTTTGCCCTCCGAGGTGGGAATGGAAGGAGCCTCTTGGCTCGGCTTTTTTTCCATCCTCCTCTTCGCAAAGAGGGATGGAAAATGCTGGGAATGCCCGTGCAGGGTCGGTAAGAGCTGTCGCACCTTCCCTGCCGGCTGTGAAGGTGGAACTGGCTCTTCCAGCCGAGCTGTTGCTGCTGCTGACCTTAAACCTGGGCTGCCCTCGGGGCTGGATGTCGGGAATGTGTTTCTCTGCACATCCCTGCGGGTTTTCCCTGCTGCCTGATGGTTTGGAGTGGGTTTGGGAGCTGCTGTCGCTTTGCTTTGGGTTCTTCTGCATCGCATCGAGTGCTGAGCTGTGCGCCGAGGTTTGGATGCTCCTCCCGTGTTTTTCTGTGGTTTAGGTGGATTTTGGAGTGTTTTGAAAACGCCCTGGGGGTTTTCAGCGGCTCCGGGTTGGAGCAGAGGAGGAAAAACAGCTGAGGAAGGAGAGGCTGCAGTGAGAGTTGGTTTAATCACACCAACAACCTGTGGGTGAAGGAATTGAAAAATAATGGCGGGGCTGAGAGGCTGAAAGACCAGGGCTGGATTCCAACCCCCTCTGAGCATCTCCACAGAGCTCTGGATACTCAATATTGACTTTTCTGTCCCCCTGCAAGTCCAAATGATTGTTTAGGACCACGAATGCTGAGGAAAGGAGGAGCCTGGGGCTGTCCTGGGTGTTGGATTTCAGTAGGAATCCTCTGGCCCCAGCGGCTGCTCCAGAAGAGGGAATTTGGGCCCTTGGCAGTCCTGGGAGCTGCAAGAATTTCACTTTGCTCGCTGCCCTGCCTCACACACGTTCCAGGTGTGTTTGGTGTGTCAAACTCGGCTTCAGGAGGTTGCATAAATCTCAAACCACAGCCCCAAGTGTGTGATGGGCTTGGTACAGGTCAGACAGGTTTACTGTTAAAAAAAAAAAAACCTCGAGAACCATGAATAATTTTTATTTTTTGAGTCACTTTGCTGCTGCTTGGAGGAAGATTCATTCAGGTTTTGCCCTTTTCTGTGTGGAAGTGGTACCAGTTCTTCACTCTGCAGCGCTGCCTGGGTTTTCCAGGTGATGCAGAAGGATTCCTGGTGAAGGAAATCCTTGTTAAAGGATGTTCTCTTTAGCCTGGAGTGGAAAGGTGAATTGCAATGCAAACAGCTCCCCCAAGGTCTCCAAATAAATGAGGATTGGAGGAGTTCTCTGCTTTAGTTGTGCTTTAAATCCACTTCTCTTTGTTGCTGCCCAGTCGGAGGTGAAGCTCTGAGTGCTGTGTCGGTGCTGTGAGGCCTCACCGACCACAAAATAATCCAACTGAACGGAAATCTGCAGTGCTGTGGCCAGGCAGAGGTGATGGTTAACTGGAAACCCTCCCAAAATGAGTGCAGAGGGAGCAGTGGGGCGGGCAAGGCTCCGGGCAGGGTGGAATGTGGGGTTCTGGGGAAGTGGCACTTCCTTGGCACACTTGTGGCTCCTTCTGCTTCGCCACGGAAGGTTTGAATTCTTCCTTTTCCTTTTTTTCTTGTTTTCAGAGGCAATTTAAACTGCTTTGGAGGGGGGAGGAGGGTTTAGAGCAGTTATTGTAATTACTCATTATGTGCTGAAGTAGTTCCTGGCAAAGTTGTATTGACTGAGGGCTGCTTATATTCCAAATAATCCTGTTTTAAAACCCCCCTCTGTGCTGGGATTTGTCGCTTTGGGGACCTCCTGCGTGGCTTTGGTGACATCCAGGTCAGCACATGCAGGGCCTGCCAATGGGGACAGCACAAGTTTGTTATATTTTCTTGCCATTTATTTAGAATATTCCCTCAGAGAAGCAGTTTTTGAGCTCGGGGAGGGGTTTGTGGGGTCCTCCTGAAGGACAGGAATTGTCCCTTGGCGTGTGGAGAGGCCTCTTGCTCCGGGAGCTGTGCCCTCCCTGAGATAAAGCTGCTTTCTGCCTTGCAGATAAGAGCTGCTCTTCGGTTTGTGGCCGTGGCCAAGGCAGCTGAGGTGTTCCCAGCAGAGCAGCTGAAGAATGGAGCTCTGTTTTTGCCTTGCCAAGATTCCCTCTGTTCCTTCCCAGCTCCCTCAGAATAATCAGCTGCCTCTGTGTGGGGTTTAACCATTTCCCAGTGGCTCTAATTCAGGGCACAGCCTCCAAAACCATGCCAGGAATTGGGGTTTTAACCTCAGTTTTATTGGGAGGCTTGAGTTTGGTCAGGGAGGGGAGGCAGGAATGGCTTTTATTTGTATTTAGGAGCAAAGGGAGCACCTAAGAAAATTAAACTCTTTTAGATGTTGTAATTCAGCAATTCTTCAAACATTCCTAACGCTTCTCGGCCAGGCCTTGGAGGGGAAAAGAGCCTTGGACTGTTCCCAAAAATGGTGTTTTGGGGGCAGATCTGCGTGCAGCGAGGTGGATGTGACTGGGGAGAGCTGCAGGGTTGATTTTTAACAGCTTAATCAAACTGGAAGGCAGAGATGGGACCTCAAGGGGAGAGTTCATCCCATTCTGAGTATTCCAGCCCTTTTTTCCAGGATTTTCTGTGGTTTTTCCAGGCTGTTTTTGCTCCAAGGCTGCAGTGATCTCAGCTCTTAGTACAGGGAACTGAGCTAAGCAACTTCCCAGGGTGTTTGGGCACCTCAGGCTGTCCAGGAAAGAGGTGAAAATTCCTGCAGGAGCTTCCCCTGGGTTTTGTTCCTTCCCAGTTTTGAGTGCTCTCCTCAGTGCTGTTAATGGCACTGTTAAATCCAGGGAGGGAGGAGAGCTGAGGGGAGCCATAAAAGGGATTTTTACCTGAATTAAGTTGGAATTGTGGCTTCATCCACATCCCTGTCAGTGAGCTGGGAGTGGAATTTGCTTGTTGTAATTCCCAGTTAGGGAATTAAAAAGGCCTTTAAGTTTCTCTCTCTGTCTTTTCTCTCCTCACACTAAATTCCTTCTGTTTTATCTTTGAATACACAGAATTTTGTGGTCAGCTTTGCCATTCCCTGTCCTGGGCACTCCTGTGCTCCTCCAAACTGTTTCTGTAATTCCTGTTAGGAAATTCCTGCTGGGAAATTCCTGCTGTAATTCCCTATCCAGGGGGGAAAAAAAAAAAGCAAACATTTCTCAGAAATGATCCCTGTTTGCTTTGCAGTTTGTCTGTCCCTGCTGGGGGCAGGAGAATTCCTTCAGAGCTCCCAGGAATTCCACAGAACATCACATTTTTCAGGAATCATGGAATTTTTTCAGGCAGGAAAAGACCTTTAGGGTCAAGTCTATGGTACCAAGAGCCACATCCCACTGCTGTTAAATCCCTCTGGGGATGGAGACTCCACCACTGCCCTGCCAAGCTTTTCCATGGAGAAATTTCCCCTAAAATCCAACCTAAACCTCCCCTGGCACAGCCTGGGTGAGGCTTGTCCTGTCCCTTGTTCCCTGGGAGCAGAGCCTGACCCTCACCAGCCTCCTCTCCTGGAATCCTGGAATGCTTTGGGTTGGAAAGGCCTTAAAAATCCTCCAATTCCACCTTTCTCCCACATTTCAGGTCTCTTCTTCCTGCCAGAATTTGCTGCTGATCTGCCCTGGCAAAATACAAAAAAAAAGAGGAATTTCAGGCAGGTTGTGAAGCCAAAATTTTCCAAAAAAATTGAATTTGGAATTATGGAATTGCTGGATAACCCCCCCAAACCTTCAGCATAATTTTTAATTATTCTAATTTCGCTTGTGTTTTAAATGACTCCCATCCCAATTTGTGTTTATTTCTTATTTGAGATTCTGCTCCCTGGAACTCATTGGCCTTTCTGCCGAGCAATGAATAGTTTTAAGATCATTTCAGCTATGCCAGGAGAAGGAACTTCCCTATTTTCTCACCTTGGGGAATAATCTTTAATCCATGCTGGAGCTGGGTGTGGAGTCAGTGCTTTGTGCTTTCAATAAATACTCCTGAATTTTGGTGTGAGGGCACAGAGGGTGTTACTCATCAACCCTTAACTCCCAAATTCGCCTTTTCCAGCGATTTTTCTCTCTTTATCCCTCAGGGAATGTTTTGAGGAGTTCAGCATCCAGATGTGTGACAGGGACTTGTGTAACTCCTATAAAAATAACCCAGCAGTGGGTTAGGAAAAAAACCACATTTAATCCCCAGGTTTTTTTTTATTTTTGTTTTGTTTTTTGGGTTTTTTTTTCTGGCTTTGTAAACACAAGGAATGACTGTGTGGGGAGAGATCCAAATTACAGGGATTTAATAAAAATATCCAGCTGCTCCACGTGGCTTTTGCTGGGTTACTTAATAAGTGAGTCAGGTTGATGGAGATGCAAAATAATGGCTGGTTTTTAATGGCCAAACCTGAAATTTGTGCTAAATGTTCAAATTATCTTTGTTGTCTGTGGCTTCAGTGTGAATTATTGGTCAAAATAACCCCACTGATGTCAGAATCCAGCCCAACTCCCAAATAAAATCCAGCTTTGAGGCCAGCAAAGGGGAATAAAAATAATAAATGCTATTTTTACATTTGAGCCTCTGCGTGTTCAGGGTGGATTTGATGTGTAAAACTGAGCATATAAACAGGTGTTTGTAGGCTTGGGACAGTGGGCACTAAAAATACAAAAGGAATGTGTCTGGATAGGATAAAAGAGGATCTTGTGAGCTAAATGAATCTCATCTTTATGCAAAGATAAGTTCAGCCTTAATAACTTCACTTTAATTTGGCAAATTTCCTCCTGGGCCTCTCTTTCTCAATCATTCTCTCCAAATTGTATTTAAAAAAAAAAAAAAGCTGCATTTTGCCACTGCTAAGTCCTTTAGCACAATTTCTATTTTTGGGGGGGAAGGAGGGTTATTTTTGGCAGAGATAAATCTGATATTGTGACCTACATTCTTTTATTCCAGGCAGGGGAGGGATCATATCTCCACCTGTGATTTCCTTCACGCTCTGCCTGGAAGGAAAGGGGATTTTACAATGCATTTTTCCAGGCCTGTGAGATAAGGAGGAATGAGAAGGGAAGGAAATGACTGCAGGTAGTAATTAGAAATAATTAACTGTGTGTTCTTCAAGTGCAAAATAATTATGGATCATCTCTGCTCTTGATCCTCGTGGGAGTTTTTGCTCTGACTGAGGGAACTTTTCTGCTGGTGCTGTTCAGGTGTTGTATCCCATGAAAATCTGGAGTTCTCCCTCCCTGAGTTTCCCTCAGGAATTTGGGAATTCATGGATTTGTGTCTTCCCAAAGCTCTGGGAAGTGAGGAGAAGCTTTGGTGACCGAACTGAGGCCTCGAGGGCCCGAAGGAGACAACAAAAAGGATGGAGAGATTGATTTCTGAGGGCCTGGAATGCCAGGATGAGGGGGAATGGCTTCAAACTGATACAGGGCAGGGATAGACAGGATACTGGGAAGGAATTTTTGGCTGTGTGAAAGAATTTGGGATGGAATTCCCAGAGCAGCTGTGGCCTCCCCATCCCTGGAAGTGCCCAAGGCCAGGCCTGAGCGGCCTGGGGGTGGTGGAAGGTGTGGGGTGGGAGATGAGATGATCCTAAAAGTTCTTCCCAACCCAAACCATCCTGGAATTCTGTGATGATTAAAGGTCCCCAGGGGTGTGTTTGTCCCCCTGTGGAGCGAGGATGAAGCTGCTCCATCCCAAATTGTCCACCCCAAATCAGCCACGGCGGAGTCCTCTCCACTCTGCATTTGAGGGCTGCCGCTAATTTATGAGGGAAAAAAATCCAGGTCAGCAAGTCTGAAAGGTGCTGACGAGCATAAAGTACCTGAAATTGTTTTAAAAAGGGGGAAAAAAAGGGCTGTGAAGGAGTTTCTTTTTTTTCCAAGTAAGCAAAACGTTTTTCCCGAGGTTTCGCAGGCGGCAGAGGGAGCAGGAGGGAAGGAGCTGCTGGAGGCAAGAGCTGCCCGAATTTGGGGAATTCTCATTTCTTAAACAGCACATTCCTTGAGAGGAACCTTCCAGAGTGGGGCTGTTGGAGCAGCTCTGTGGCTCGGAAAAGGGATTTCTGTCACAGCCCCTTTGTGAGCAGCTCCAGGACCACCTCCCTGCCCCACCTCGGGGTTTTCACAGCAGCAATTCCACTGCTGAATATTCCGGGCTGAGAAGGCTGCAGAAATATGAGAAAGAGCTAAAAAAGAAAAAGTGAATTAAATCCATTCAAGCAGAATTATTCCTTCATCCACGCCAAGGTCAGGCTGACCTTTCCTCTTGCAGGGACATCTCAGAGCAGGAAAAACCTGTGCAAACCACCCTGGGAGGAAAGGGAGTCCTGAAACCAGCAGGTCAAATCCCAGAATGGCCTTTGTGGCACGTGTGAGGCACTGGATCCCTCTCTTCCCAAAAATAACCTCCACTTGCTCATGCCAGGCCTTGGGGACTATTTTTTCCCCCCTTTTCCAGAGGGTTTTAAATTCCCACCTTCCTTCTCCAGTGTCTCGTTGCTCAGCCGTGCCAAGGAGCCACCAAAATCCCCGCTGGGAGGAGAGGGTGGGGCAGGATCTGCTCCTTTTCCCTGGAAATTATGGATATTTTGGTGTTTTGTTGCAGCTGAGTTCCTTGTGGGGTGGGAAAGGTGGATATGGATGGCATAGGTTTTATCTGCCACCGAAGTACCCCCTGAAAAAAAATATTTACATCTTCAAGGAAAGAAATGGGACCAAGAAATGTCCTTTTTGCTGGGAATTCAGGGTTTTCCTGCTGAAAGTGGCCCTGGGGGTGGGGTCACTCCCTCTCCCTGTGCTTTATCACCTGGATAGTCTCAACTTTTGACACTTTTCCTTTGGTTTTGGGTTTCCTTTTAGGAGCTGTAGCTCTTCTGCCCCCGTGGAAGCGTGACTGGTATGGGTAATGGTGTGAGAGAAGGTCCAGTGGAATTCCAGAGGGATGTGGAGCCTGTCACAGCCCGAATTCCAGCAGAGGTGAGAGCAGGAGCCAGGCTGGGAACCCAAAGCAGCTCCAGGCAGGGAATTCTGCCTGGCTCAGGTGAGATCCCACCTGGAATTCTGCATCCAGCCCTGGCTCCTGGCACAGAAGGACGTGGAGGTGTTGGAGGGAGTCCAGAGGAAGCACCAGGATGATCAGAATGGCTCTGCTGTGGGGAAAAGCTGGGAAAAGTGGGATTGTCCAGCCTGGAAAAGCTCCAGGGTGACCTTGTTGTGACCTTCCAGGGCCTGAAGGAGCCACGAGGAACATGGAGAGAGATTTCGGGCAAGGGATGGAGGGACAGGAGCCAGGGAATGGCTTCCCAGTGCCAGAGGATGGGTGGGATACTGGGATGGAATTCCTCCCTGGGAGGATGGGGAGGGTTTGGGATGGAATTCCCAGAGAAGCTGTGGCTGCTTCATCCCTGGAAGTGTCCCAGGCCAGCTTGGATGGTGCAAAGTCTCCCTGCCCATGGGAATGGGATGGATTTAATGTCCCGACCCAAACCAGGCTGGGATTCGAGCCCTGGACTCCTGAAAGCCACAGGGTTTGTGTAATCCCTGGAATGTGCCCCTCTGTGAGCAGATCCAGACATTCCCTTCCCCTTGGGAAGAGGTTGGGTGTTCCCAAGGGACAGGCAGGGCCATTCCCTGCCCCAGGGGCCACCAGTTTGGGTTTCCCTGCTCCTGGGCTCTCTGGAACCTCTGGAAAAGGAGGTTTAGCCTAAATCCGGGGCTGAAGTTCACCTTTGCTCAGCTTGGGAGGGAAAACTGAGCTGATCCATGAACGTTTAGGCCATAAACATTAACTTGGGAGTTGGGAAATGTCCTGAAAACGAAGAAAATGTTAACTCCTCTCGTCCACAAAGTGTCAAAAGTTCACACGTCAAGCCTGGACTTGTCCTCGCTCCAGAACCTCCACGGGGATGGATTTTGTGGCATTTATTTGCTCTCTGTTGGAGGGGAAAAAATGCTGATTTTCTAAATCTGAGCTGTGGCAGGAATGCCAAGAACAAAATGCCCTCTGGTTGCACCCATCAGAGGGGGAAAACTGCTGGGTTTTATCCTCAGGAGCGTGGGATGCTGTGGGGATAGGTCTTGGGTGCTCCTCTTCCACAAACTTCCCTTCTGTCCAAGCCTAAATTGTGGGGAGGGGAGAAAAAAGAGAAATAATAGGGAGAAAACAGCACAGGCATGAGGAATTCTTGGAATTTTGCCTCATGATCCGACCAGGAATTCACTGTGCTGGAAATTCAGTGCAACATTTTAACTCCAATCCTGGTCCACGGGGTGAAAGCCACAGCAAAGGTGAGATATTATTCCTCCTGGGATTAACTTTGTCCCGTTTATCCCATCCTTTTTCCAGGAGAACCAGGAGAAGAAGAAAGTGCTGAACTCCCTGGTGTCTGGGGCTCTGGCTGGGGCTGTGGCTAAAACTGCAGTGGCTCCTCTGGACAGGACAAAAATCATGTTCCAAGGTGAGTCCTGTGGACTTTTCCTGGTTTGTTTTCACTTGGAGCTTCCAATCTGCTCATCCAGCTCGTTTTCCTGGAGAGTGAGGAGAGGGAATCAGGCTGTGGGAGTTCCCTGCTAGAGGCTGGATGCCCAAATTGTGTCAACTCTCCCCAAATTGGGAGGCAAAAGGCACTGGAGCTGCTGCATCCCTGGATTTGTGTCCTCCAGAACCCCTAAATCGTAACAGAAGAGGAAATTCCTCGGAGGGGAATGGAGAATTTCCGTGGGTTCAGCAGGATTTGGGGGTTTTGGGATCTGTTTCCATGCAGGGACTGTCAGCAGCTCCAGGTATCCCAAAGGGAGCAGCACAGGCCTTGCATTCAGTTTGGGAAAGCTAAGGATTTAAAATCTGGTGACGTCCCAGATTAACTGATTTGGGCTCCGTCTAATCCCTGGCTGACATTTCATTTAGAATTGATTTTCACTCCCCTGATTTTCATTCTGGGCACAGCCAGGAGCTCTGGAGTTGCTGGGATACAGATCAGGGAGTCCCAGGAGCCAAATCCCAGGCTGGAATTGCCTCCAGGACCTGAATTTTTTGGGTTTTCTCACCAAAACCACAGGCTGGAAATATCAGGAGCAGGGATGAGAGGGAAGGCACAGAGCTGGGGTGAGCCAGCAGCTGACCAAGGGAATCACCAGGAATTTGGGACAGGCCCCATTCCTAAAAATCCCTCTTTGCTTTGGCCCATCCCAGTGGCTGGAAAGGATGGGATTAAAATGTTCCAACTGGAATGATTTCTTGGGATCTGAGGGATTTTTTGGGGTTCTTGCTGTCCTAAAGGGTTTTATTCCCTGTCTGTGAGGAAGGAAAACACCTTTGGATCATCAAAGCGATGCCTTGAATTAAAAATTGGGGAATGGGGCTTGGAGCAACCTGGAATTGTGGAAAGTGTCTGTGGCAGAGGGATGGAGCTGGATGAGATTTCCCAATCCCACGATTCCCTGTGGGAATTACATGAATTTCCCTGCGCTAGAGGGACATAAACCTTTTTGAGGAATAAAACCACCTCCATGACTGGTGACAGTGGTTTCATTCCTTGAAAAATAAAAAAAAATAAAAAAATAAAAATAAAAATCCAAGTGTGGAATTGCACAAAGGAGCAGCAGTGAGGAGAACGGATTTGCATGGGATCCTTGGATACACTCGAGAGGCTCCTGGCTCTCAGATGAGCGAGGAGGGAGCTGCAGCAGCCCCTTAATTGGAGCCACGTTTCATTAGAGCTTTCCAGCCAGTGTTTTTCCCCTTCCCTGCTACAGAGCAGAGCTGCCAAACAAATCCTGCTTCCCGAGGCCTCGTGGATTCCACGGATAAGGAGGTGCTGTCACTCTGGATGGATGCAAAAGAAAAAAACCAGGGAGTTCATTTGAGTTTGGCTGGGATGGAGCTGCTCTTGCGTGGAGCTGAGCTGAGCTCGCTCCTGGCTGGGCTCTGGAATTAGGCTGGGATCTGGGCATGGAAATGCTCTGAAAAATAAGCCAACAGTGCAGTTTTGATGTTTTTCCTTAATTAATTTGTTTTATTTATTCATTTATTCCACGCAAACCAGGTTCTCCTAACAGGCAGTGGGGGAAAAAAAATTGACTTTTGTGCTAAATTATGGGAGCGTTTACCAGTGGAAAGCCTTTATTAGAAAGAATCTCTGTTTCTTCTTGCATTCATTCTTTTCCTTCTATTTTTATCCCTTTAGCCAAAACACCTGTGTGGTTTATTTAGGAATTCGTGGATCAAATATTTATTTTTATGTCTTACGAGCCCTAATGTTCATTTATTTTTCTTTTTTTCTTTTCAGTGTCTTCAAAAAGATTTTCCGCCAAGGTGAGGTGATGTCTGCCTTCCCCTCCATCCCTGTTGTCCCCACGTCCCTGAGCCTTTCCCCGTTCCCTGTGGGAAGCTCATGGGATGACTGATCCCTGCAGGAAGCCTACAGGCTGATTTATCACACCTACCTCAACGAGGGCTTCTGGAGCCTCTGGAGAGGGAATTCCGCCACCATGGTGAGGGTGATCCCCTACGCCGCCATCCAGTTCTGCGCCCACGAGGAGTACAAGCAGATCCTGGGGAATTACTACGGATTCCAGGGAAAGTAAGAGGCGATGGGGCTCGGGGTCCGGCTGGGATCGTTGGATCCTGGAGGGGGGAAGCTGTGAGGGGGAAGCTCCAAGATGGAAGTTGTGAGGGGGAAGCTCCAAGATGGAAGCTGTGAGGGGAAGCTCCGAGGGGGAAGCTCTGAGGGGGAAGCTCCAGGATGGAAGCCATGAGGGGAAAGCTCCAAGATGGAAGCTGTGAGGGGAAGCTGTGAGGCGGAAGCTGTGAGGGGAAGCTCCAAGAGGAAACTCTGAGGGGAAGCTCCAAGATGGAAGCTCTGAGGGGGAAGCTTTGAGGGAAAGCTCCGAGGGGGAAGCTCTGAGGTGGAAGCTCCAAGATGGAACCTGTGAGGTGGAAGCTCTGAGGGGAAGTTCTGAGAGGGAAACTCCAAGACGGAAGCTGTGAGGGGGAAGCTCCAAGATGGAAGCTCTGAGGGGGAAGCTTTGAGGGAAAGCTCCGAGGGGGAAGCTCTGAGGCGGAAGCTCCAAGATGGAACCTGTGAGGTGGAAGCTCTGAGGGGAAGTTCTGAGAGGGAAACTCCAAGACGGAAGCTGTGAGGGGGAAGCTCCAAGATGGAAGCTCTGAGGGGGAAGCTTTGAGGGAAAGCTCCGAGGGGGAAGCTCTGAGGCGGAAGCTCCAAGATGGAACCTGTGAGGTGGAAGCTCTGAGGGGAAGTTCTGAGAGGGAAACTCCAAGACGGAAGCTGTGAGGGGGAAGCTCCAAGGTGCAAGCTCCATGTGCCAGCCCCTCTTGGGATGGGGTTTGAGGGGCCAAGGGAAGGGCAGGTTTTGTGAGGAGACAACCCTGTCACATCCAGGCGTGAGCAAGAAGTGGCCTGGACATGGAACAAGCAATTCCCAGTGCCGGGAATGGGCAGGCAGAACAAAGAGCAGGAGAAACTGCAAGCTCCTGCTGAGCCCTGAGCCTCTTCTCTCCATGGATTTTCCCTCAGGGATGGCCGGGAAAGGCCAGCAGGCAGGGCAGGGAGCAGGGAGCAGGCAGAGCAGAGCCATGCCCGGTGGCCAGGCAGGAACCAGCTGCAGGTGACGTTGGGTCTCTCCTCTCCCCTCACTCCAGGGCGCTGACACCTTTCCCTCGCTTCATCGCCGGCTCCCTGGCTGGCACCACGGCCGCCATGGTCACCTACCCGCTGGACATGGTCCGTGCCCGCATGGCCGTCACGCCCAAGGAGATGTAAGTGCCTCATGCACAACTTTTTGGTGGTTTTTTTTTAATATAAGGCTTTATTTCCATTTTCTGGGTCATTTCTTTGCTGGGATAAAGCCCTGGGGTCTGAGCAGCGATTCAGGTGTGGATCTGGGAGGAGATGGATACTGGGAGACCAGTTTAGATGGCCAGTTGGATCTGGGAAGATGCCAGAGACAGTACAGCAGGGCAGGAGCACTGCTCCCCCGGCCAAAATCCCCTCTGAGCTGCCTGATGAGCTCGGAGCCGAATTAATGAGTTAATTAATCCATCAGGAAGCCCTGCTGGGAATACCCCAGCCGCTCACCAGCGCAGGTCTGCTCTCCCCGTGTCCCCACGCCAGGTACAGCAGCATTGTCCACGTCTTCATCCGGATATCCCGCGAGGAGGGGCTCAAAACCTTGTACAGGGGCTTCACTCCCACCATCCTGGGGGTCATCCCCTACGCCGGCCTCAGCTTCTTCACCTACGAGACGCTGAAGAAAGTCCACGCAGGTAAATCGGGGGGACTTCGATTTTTTGGGGCCTTTTCTAGCGATTTCGGGGCCATTTCTAGTGATTTGGGGACCTCTTCTAGTGATTTGAGGGCCTTTAGTGATTTTGGGACCATATCTAGTGATTTGGGGATGTTTCCTTGTGATTTGGGGACCTTTTCTAGTGATTTTGGGGACTATTTCTATTGATTTGGCTTGGGAGTGCAACTGGGGATCCAAACTTGAGGGACAAAACTTGGGGAGCAAAACCTTGGGAATAAAACTTGGGGAACAAAACTTGGGGAGCAAAACCTTGGGAATAAAACTTGGGAACAAAACTTGGGGAGCAAAACTTGAGAAAAACCTGGGGAGCAAAGCCTGGGGAGGAAAACCTTGAGAATAAAACCTGGGGAGCAAAACCTTGGGAATAAAACTTGGGGAGCCAAACCTTGGGAGCAAAACCTGGGGAATAAAACCTGGGGAATAAAACTTTGGGAGCAAAACTTTGGGAGCAAAACCTTGGGAACAAAACCTGTGGAGCAAAACCTGGGGAATAAAACCTTGGGAGCAAAACCTTGGGAACAAAACCTGTGGAGCAAAACCTTGGGAACAAAACTTGGCGAGCAAAACCTTGGGAATAAAACCTGAGGAACAAAACCTGGGGAACAAAACCGTGGTAATAAAACCTTGGGAGCAAAACCTTGGGAATAAAACCTGGGGAGCCAAACCTGGGGAGCCAAACCTGGGGAGCAAAACCTGGGGAATAAAATCTTGGGAGCAAAACCTTGGGAACAAAACTTGGCGAGCAAAACCTGGGGAGCAAAACCTTGGGAACAAAACCTCGCCAGCACAACCCTGCCAACACACCTTTGGGAGCAAACCCTCCATCTCCACGCCCGCTCACCCTTCACGAGGACGGAAGGAGGAGTTGCAGGGGGTCCCACACCGTGTGCCCCTCTCTGTCCCCGCAGAGCACAGCGGCAGGGCGCAGCCCTCGCCCCCGGAGCGGCTGCTGTTCGGGGCCTGCGCAGGCCTCATCGGCCAGTCGGCCTCCTACCCGCTGGACGTGGTGCGGCGCCGCATGCAGACGGCCGGCGTGCTGGGCCACACCTACAGCTCCATCCTGCTCACCATGCAGGACATCGTGCGCGAGGAGGGACTCGTCCGGGGGCTCTACAAGGGGCTCAGCATGAACTGGGTCAAAGGCCCCATCGCCGTGGGGATCAGCTTCACCACCTTCGACCTGACGCAGATCCTGCTCCGCAAACTGCAGCACGGCCCCGCCTCCGAGAGGTAGTGCCTTCGTGGCCACGTGTAGAGAGAGAAATTAATAATTCCCTGGCCTCCCACGTGCTCCTGCAGCTGAGAACTCGCCCATCTTGTTGGGGGTTTGGTTTGGTTTTTTCTTTTTTCCTGTTGTTCCTGGATTTTTTTTTTTTTCCCTTTTTAATTTGGAAGCCTCGAGCTGACGCTAAACTTCCGTAAGAGAAAATTCCTGATCCTGCAGAGCCAAGTCCTCCAAAGCAGCTGCCCCCCAGGAGTGGAGCCTCCCCACCCCACCCGTGTGCTGCTCCTGGCTCCTCGCCTGGCTCTCCCCGGGCAGATGGAAGTGGTGGATGGCCAGAGAGGGAGCTTGGAGCTGCTGGGAACAACCCCCCTGGATCTGGGAATGATCCCCCTGGATCTGGGAATGATCCCCCTGGATCTGGGAACAACCCTCCTGGATCTGGGAATGACCCCCCTGGATCTGGGAACAACCCTCCTGGATCTGGGAAGTGGTGGATGGCCACAGAGGGGGCTCAGAGCTGCTGGGAACGACCCCCCTGAATCTGGGAACGACCCTCCTGGATCTGGGAACAAACCCCCCTGGATCTGGGAATGACCCCCCTGGATCTGGGAATGACCCCCCTGGATCTGGGAAGTGGCAGTTTCATAGCTCCGTGGGGCAGCTGGAGGCAGTCTGCCAAGTGCAATATTCGGTGTAGTCCATAGGGAATTCCAGGTTTTCCTCCAGCCTGTGGGAGCAGGGCAGGGCAGGCCCAGGATGCTGTGCTTGTTCTGAAAGCTGAATGTTCTCTCCGGCTGGGAATGCTTCCCTTTCTCCATGAATTTTCTCACTTTTGGGTTGAGCCGCATCAATGTCCCTCGTTCGTGGTGTCCCTCTGAGATTACCAAAGACTGCAGGCAGCAGGGGAGGAGAGTCCCAACCCTTTTATAAACTAAACTCCCTCCGTGTGTGCTGTCAGTGTTGCTGAGCAAAGGCTCAGCCTGGATTCCCAAACTGGATCTGCTCCGGCTGCGTTTTGTGTTTCCCTTCTGTGCTCTCCTGCCCCTGGAGAGGCAGAGTTTTCCAGGGGTGCTGTGGATGTGCTGAGGAAGGAGCTGCTCCATCCTTCCAGTCCTGTTCTGTGCAGGAATGAGCTGTTCCCTCTTCCCAATCCCAGTTTTTCTGTTCAGGAAGGAGCTGCTCCATCCTCCCAATCCCATTTATTCTGTTCAGGAGGGAGCTATTCCCTCTTTCCAATCCCATTCATTCTGTTCAGGAAGGAGCTGCTCCATCCTCCCAACCCCATTTGTTCTGTTCAGTATCATCTCTGCTCTATGCACCATGCTGAGAACAAATCCTGTTGCAGCCTGGCTTGTCCCAACAACAAAACAAACAAAAAGCTGTCCCTGGGAGCTGATCCCAGCTCCTGGCCCTGCTCCTGGACATCCTGGTTGTCCATTTTTGGTACCTGCTGTGTAGGTTGTGTCACCTCTGTTCGTTAATTTGTCCCTCAGCTGTTTTATCCCTAAAATTCCTCTTGGAATTTCGCCCCTCCTTGGGATTGTGGGCACCACGGTGTTGACCCTCCAGTGCCAATCACTTCCAGCTGGAATTAGACAGTGAGTGGTCAAGAACCTCTCGGTGTTTGCTCTTTCAAATCAGTTTTCAGGGAAATGGAGATTATTTTTTGGGGGGTTGGGGATGATCAATCCTGATTGCAGAGCAGACTTCAGCCTCCTCTAATGACGGCATGGCAGAAACCAAGGTGAAAAATCCCTTTTCCAGAGACTCCATAATGTGTATAAACAAAAAAAGGTTTAATTTAAATGTCCTTTCCTGGTGGTTTGGCTGCTGTAGCCGGATGGGATCAGTGGGAACAGAGGGAATTGCACAAGGGGGTAGGAGAAGCCTTCTCCTTTCTTTGGTCTTTGCACTTTGGTTCTTTTGGAGCATGAACCTGCTCCTGGTGCCAAATATTTCCTTAGGAATCAAGCACCCACACTCCCAGGGAATGGCACTGAGGTGTTGAAATTACTCCCAGAATTTGGATTAACCCTCAGCAATTCCCAGCCCAGCAGGAGTGCTTCCCACTGGGACACTCTCCTTGATTTACCTGGGAATTAAAGATTTTTGGGGAAGGTTTTGGGAGGCTCTGGAGGTGACAGCTGTGAATTTTGAAGGTTTATTTTTTTGGCTCAGCTCTGCTTTCCCTTCGCTCAGCCCCGTGTGGGAGCCTTGATTCCTTTTCTCCAATGGAGAAGCCAATTATGCCAGCCTTGTCCTGATCCAGAGGAATTCCCTGGCACTTCCAGGAACCTTTGCTTTCACCCTTCCCACCTCACCAGGCTGAGAGGAGGAGGAGGAGTCCTTCCCTAATTAGCTTAGCTGCGCCCGATTTAAATTCAGCAGAATTTCAGCCACTTTTCCCCCAAAGTTTTGCATGCTGAGTGTTCATCCAGAGGCAGATTTTGAACTCAGCCTGCCATGGTTTGTTTTGGTGCTTTTGTTTCTCTGGGTGTGTTGCTGCTTTGGGTTGGTGGAAAAAGTGCTTTTTTTTTCCCCCCTTTTTTTTTCTTTATTTTTTCCTTCTGATTTGAACATAGAAAAGGGGAAAAACAGAGCATTCCCTTCCCTTCTCTTCTTCCCTGCATGGATTCAGACGAGTTCCACATCTTTTTCTGAGGTGTGCTGGGCCAGGAAGAGCTCTGAGAAAGGAAACAACTCAAGGAACATTCTCCTTTTATTATTTTTTTTCCTTCCCCGCAATTCCCTAATTTTGCATTTTATTCCTCTCAATTTTGATTTCCTCACTCACCCTTCTCACAGATCCTTAATGCATCAAATTTGTGCTTTTTTTTTTTTCCTTCTTTCTTTTCCTCTCCCTCCTTCTGCTTCTTCCCTCACCTTGAGCCCTGCACTGGCACTTCGAGAAAACCAGGTCCAAAAAACCCAAAAAAAACCAAAAAAAACCCGCACCCAAAAACCATCAAAATTGCAGCTTTTTAACCCAAACAGCCCCAAACCTCACATTTTTCCCCCTCATTCCTGGATTCTCTGGGAATTTCAGGCACCTTGGGATGGTTTTGGGGAAGTTTCCTGATCTCCTTGTCCCATTTGACATCACTTTATACCTTGTAGGGTTTGATTCTTCCCTTTTTTTTTCCCCTCACTTTTTTCCCTGTTTTTCTCCCCAAAAAAAACCCCACTGTGAGCTGCAGGATGTCCCAGCACCAATCACTGCCCGTGTGGTCTATGCATTTTATTAATTAGCACAAACACTGTTAATTGCCTTTTTTTTTCCCCTCACTGTCTCTGTGTGTGTGTGGATTTTTTTGGGACGGCTTTTTCTTGGATCTGGAGTTCTATTTTATTGCAGTGAAGACACTTTGTTATATATATATAATGTTTATATATTTTAAGATTTGTGCCAAGAGAGGATGTATATTTAATAAAAAAAAACCTGCGATTGACTTTCGGGCTGGCCACAGGTGGGGCCTGGAACACCTCGGGGAGTGTTTTTTGAGGGTTTTTAGGGGTTTTTTTAAAGGGTTTTGAGGAGTTTTTTCAGGGTTTTTTTGGAGGCATTGTGAGGGATTTTTTTTTGTGGTTATCAGAGTTTTTTTGAGGGGTTTTGGGGGGTTATGAGGGTTTTTTGAGGAGTTTTGGGGGGGTTACAAGGAGTTTTTTGAGGGTTTTTTTTTGAGGGCTTGTGAGGAGTTTTTTCAGGTTTTTTTGGAGGCCTTGTGAGGGTTTCTTTTGGGGAGGATTACAAGGGGGGTTTTTGGGAAGGATTTGGGGGGGGTTTGAGGGGTTTTTTGGTGGTTATCAAGAGTTTTTTTAAGGGGTTTTGGGGGGT
>VZRF01004450.1:95512-112615 GCA_013396875.1 Vireo altiloquus
GATTTTAGGGGTTTCCCTGGAATTTCTCCCCTTGCAAATATTCCTGATTTTAAACAAAGCAATCCCAGAAATTCTCCCAGAAAATGCTTTTCGGGGCTTTCCTGCAGGGTATTCCCAAATTTCCTTCGTTTGTTTTGTGAGGAGAGTGGGGGAAAAAAAGGGATTTTCCTGATAAATAGAGATATCTGTAAAATATCCCAAAGAGTTTTATTTTTCCCTTTTCCCAGGGTTTTTCGAGGCTCTGCTCATCCCCTGGCTCAGCTCAGGGTAGGAGGCAAGGGATGGACACTGAAGAAATGAGGAAATGGGAAAAGCTTTAATTCCCAGGATTTTTTAAAAAAATTCCATTTTTTTGGACATCGGAATTAATTATTTCCCTGTAATTATTTCCCTCCCCATCCCAAAACACCCCTGGGGGGGGAAAACCCCAAAAGGAGCTTCACCCATCCTAGAGCAGCACCAGGCTGGGAGAAAAAAGTGGAATATTGGGAATTCGAGGACGGGAGAGGCTCAAAAAACGACTTTTTTTTTGGTAGAGGGGGGAAAGTTAATTTTGGATGCATTTCTCGTTTTCGATTGGGATGGAAAATCCTCAATTCTCCTTTTGGGGTGGCAGCTCTGATCCCTGAGGATGGATTTTGGGGAGGGTGAAGGGGAGCAGCCGCAAGCGTTGGCCAAGGGATGGAAAAAGCGGGAAAAAGGTTGGGAAAATGTTGGGAAAATGTCGGGAAAAAGGGCCAGGATGGCACTGCCAGCCCTGGGAATTTAATTAGGATTCAGGAACAGCTCTTTGGGGGCAAAAAGGGGGAAAAAGGGGGGGAAAAATGGGGAAAAAAGCAGGAAAAAGGGGGAGAGAAGAAAGGCCGGGAAGGAAAAAAAAAAGGGAACCTCGTGATGAGCACCCGGCTGGGGAAGGGGAGGGGAAGATGGGGAGCGGGGGGGGTTTGATGGCTTAATTACCATATTCAAATCTAATTAATTCCCCTTTGCATAAAAAGGCCACGGCCCGGGCGTGGGACCAGCCTCGCAGATGGCGTCTCATGCTCAGCACCATTTTGGGGCCCGCCGGCCATCTTAGAGGCAGGAGGAGGAGGAGGAGGAAGAGGAGGAGGAAGAGGAGGAGGAAAAGGAGGAGGAAAAGCGGGAGAAGGAGGAGGAGGAGGAGGAGGAGGATGAGGGCAGCTCTGCCCGCGCTGGCACTGAGGGCACCCAGCGGGCACGGCCTGGCCCTGGTGGAGGCCTTGGAGGTTTAAAAGCAGGGAATGAGGGGGGAAATGTGGGAAAAATTCAGGATTCCAGGGGTTTTGAGGCTCCTAAATCTGGCCCCATCACAGCCTTGGAGGTTTGAAAGCAGGGAATGAGGGGGGAAAACGTGGGAAAGGTTTGAGATTTGGGGGTTTGGAGGCCTCTCGGACTCCGGTGGGGTTCCCAAATCCAGTCCCATAACGGCCTTGGAGGTTAAAAAGCAGGGAATGAGGGGGGAAAACGTGGGAAAAGTTTGGGATTCAGGGATTTTGAGACCTCTTGGGCTCAGTTTGGGTTCCCAAATCCAGCCCCGTCACAGCCTTGGAGGAAGGAGAGGAGGATTGAAAGAAAGAATGAGGGAAAAATGTGGGAAATGTTGAGGATTTGGGGGTTTTGAGGCCTCTCGGGCTCAGCTGGTGATCCCAAATCCAGCCCCATCACGGCATTGCGGGTGGGGGGCCTGGAGGAAGAAGAGGAGGACTGAAAGGAGGGAATGAGGGGAAAAACGTGGGAAATGTTGAGGATTTAGGGGTTTTGAGGCCTCTCAGCCTGGATTGGGACTCCCAAATCCATCCCCACGCTGATGGGACGGAGCTGATCCCAATCCCGAGGGCACATGTGGGAATTGGGTGACGAGGATCCCACAGGAACATCCCAGGAAAATCCCACCTCCACCAGCAGACACCACAACCTCCTTCCCCACATTTTTTTTGGGGAAAAAAAATATTGGGGTCTCATCCCTCACCCCCTCACCCACCGCGAATTTGGGACAGAGCAAAATCCCTGCTGGAAAACTCAGCTCCAGCCTGCCAGGCTCACCCCGGGAAAGGTGAAAGTTATTTTTCCTAATGTTTTGGACAGCTCAGCTGTCACGTGGAATAAAAAAAAAATAAAAAAAGAAACCAACTCGGGAGGACCTCAGGGGATGTGGATTTTTCTCCCTTGACTGATTCCCGAGGATGGGGATGAGCTGCTGCTGCTGCTGCAGGGTTCTGCTCGTCCCCCACCCCCATTCCCTGCTCCGAGAGGAGGTTGGAACCCCCCAAAAACGGCTCCAGGGAGCTGCTGGAAGTGGTTAAATCCCAGGAAAAGCAGTTTTGGATGGAGAGGGATGCACATCCAGGCAGGGGAAATGAGGGGGAAATTCCCTTTTAAAGGATTAAGGGATGGGTTTGGGTCACGGGAGGGGAAGGATTTCGGGGTGGAAATGGAAAGGGGAATGGGGGAAAAGTCGATTATTTGGTATCTCAAACAGCTCAGTTTTCCACCAGCTCCGGGAGGGGCTGGGATGTGAACGTTTCCAAAGAGGAATGTAAATAAAATGGGGATAAAATGGAGATAAAATGGGGGTAAAATGGGGATGAAATGGGGTTTTTCCCTCAAAACGACCGGAAAATAATCACAGCTACTCCTTGATCCCCCCCTCCCCTCCTTAAATCCCTGTCGGAGAGATTCCACGTGGAAAACTCAGTTCTGGGCCTGCAGGAAAGGAGAGAAAAGCAGGAAAATCCCAAACTTACCCCATCCAGGAGAGGGGGGAGAAGGGACAGTGAGGATCCTTGGGAAAGCGGAGCCAACATCCCGATTATCCCACAGGGATGGATCGGAGCAGCCTGGCCCCTACAAACCCAGGAAAATCCTTTTCCCAGCTCCCAGGGGAAGGAAATTCCAGTCCGTGGCAGCTCCCAGGGGCTGCTCCATCCATGGATTTCCAGGGCGAGGATTTCCCGAGGCTCTGATCTTCCATCCCTGCTCCCGGTGAGGGACGGGGCTGGGTTGGGGTGGTCAGGGCGAGGTGGGGAATTCTGCTCTGCAAAAAAATGGAATGAGGGATTCTGTCAGCTCCAAACCCTCGTGGATCAGCTCCAAAACCACATTGATCCACCCCAAAACCTCACTGATCGCTCCAAACTCTCATTGATCACCTCCAAACCCTCATGGATCATCTCCAAAACCACACTGATTGCTCCAATTCTTTGTTGATCACCTCCAAACCACAGTGATCAGCTCCAAACCCTCATTGATCAACTCCAAACCCTCACAGATCACTTCAAACCCCCACTGATCACCTCCAAACCACAGTGATCAACTCCAAACCTTCACAGATCAATTGCAAACCTTCACAGATCACCTCAAAACCTCACTGATCACTCCCAAACCCTCACTGATCACACCCAAACCTTCACAGATCAACTCAAACCCTCATTGATCACTTCCAAACCCTCATAGATCACTCCAAACTTTCACAGATCACTCAAAACCTTCATTGATAACTCCAAACCCTCACAGATCAACTCCAAACCTTCAGAGATCAACTCCAAACCTTCACAGATCAATTCCAAACCTTCACAGATCACCTCAAACCCCAATTCAGGGTGGGCAGGGGGAGAGTTGGGGTTGGAGGAGGGGAACGCTCGGAGGGGCTTGGCCACAATGGGGCTGTGAAAAACAAAGTTCACTCCTGGTAAAATTTTAAAAGGTTTAATAAGGGGTTTAATAAAAAGGACAACAGGAGACAGAAATAAAGAGTTAATAGGGCCTGGTGCTTGGCACGATGCCAGAGGCACACCTGAGCTAACAAACCTCTGCTGTTAAATGCCCGAGTCTCAGACATATCCATAGATTTCTGTGCATCATTCAAATATTCTTTTTTTGGTATTTCTTGGGTTTTAAGTCCTCCCTGTCCTGTCACTATTTCTTTCTTGCAGGTCTGTTTAAAATTTGATAATCCACTGTGGTCCAGTTCTGCTGACCACATCCTTTGGTCATCCTGTGTTCCACTTCTGATCGATAAATTCTTCCTTCCAGAGCCTCAGGCCTGTCCTTGTTATCTTCAACCAGATGGTTGAATTTGGGGAATTTGGATGGAATTTGGGGAACTTCCTTGCTTATCTTTGCTATCCTGAGTTAACTCCATAAAAAAAAGCATTCTACATATCACGATATAATCCTAAGAAATCACACTGCTATTTAAAAAATACTATAGCCACGCAACTACGTTTTCTAACATCACACACACAACGTTGATTTTAGTATTTGCGAAAAGCCAGTAATAAAAAATGCACTTAGAATTTAATTTTAATTTAATTTTAATTTAATTTTAATTTAATTTTAATTTAAAATGCACTTAGGGCCATGGAGGGGGTCGGGCTCTGGCCCTTCCTGCCCGGACATAAGCTCTGTCCCCCCAGATTCCCTGCTGGGTCTGTCCCCATCCTGTCCCTGTCCCTATCCTNTTCTACATATCACGATATAATCCTAAGAAATCACACTGCTATTTAAAAAATACTATAGCCACGCAACTACGTTTTCTAACATCACACACACAACGTTGATTTTAGTATTTGCGAAAAGCCAGTAATAAAAAATGCACTTAGAATTTAATTTTAATTTAATTTTAATTTAATTTTAATTTAATTTTAATTTAAAATGCACTTAGGGCCATGGAGGGGGTCGGGCTCTGGCCCTTCCTGCCCGGACATAAGCTCTGTCCCCCCAGATTCCCTGCTGGGTCTGTCCCCATCCTGTCCCTGTCCCTATCCTGTCCCTGTCCCTGTCCCCCAGCCACTCCAATCCCCCCCAGCCCCCATTCCCAGGGGAATGGGATCAGCAGAACCTACAGGAGATTAATTCCTGCCTGCCTGGCTCGTGCTGTCCCGGCGTGCAGAGAGGCTGTTGGGATAATCCCCGACTTCGGAGCCGCAAAGACTGGGATTAGTAAGAACCAGGCTTTAATTTCAGCAGGTCCCTCTGCCTGTGGCATTCCCAATCCCACGTCAGGGTGGGGAAAACTGGCCCTAGAATCATCCAGCTGGGAAAAACACCAAATTCCAGCCCAGCCGAGCGTCCAGGGACGCGTGGGCACGCACGTGATCCCACAAATTCCGTGGGAGTAAAGCCTGAGCAAAATGGAGCTGGAAATTGGGATTATTCCCTAAAAAAAAAAAGCAGTTCTGGGAAGCTCACGTTTATCCTGGAGTTCGGGAGATGAAAGTGCTGAAATTTGGGGTTTTGGAATCGAGGCTGACTTGATTCTGGGATTCTGGGATGCTGTGGATTCTGGGATATTTAAGGAAAACACGGAATTCCGTTTCTCCACATTTTAACCTGGCCAACCTGGGTTCTCATCGTGCCAACAGTGCCATGTGCTCCCTGCCAGGCACTCGAGGGACACCTGCCAGGCCAGATCCTAGTGCCCCAGATTGGAACTTGGGGGAAAAAACCCCAAATCCCACCTCACACCGGGCGCAGCTCCATCCCACCCACGCTCCACCGGCATTCCCGAATTCCCACCCTCACCCCACGCCACGAGTGATGTTCTGTGCCACCTCGGGAGCACAGAAACCCCACATTTCCCAGAACATTTCCCAGAACATTTTCAGTCCCCCCACGGAGGGTTCCAGCCCCGAGCCCACCGCACAGCCCCCGGGGCCCAAACCGGGCAGCTCCCGGGAGAAACGGGAGGGAGATGATTAGGGTGGCCCGCGGAGTAATTATCTCATTGGGCAACTAATACCCTTTCAGGCGGAGCGGGGTGGGGAAGTATTGTTCGGGCTTAGGGATTACATCAACCCGGCGGAGCAGACAATGTGCTCCCCCTGGGAAGAGGCAGCTCAGCCCCAGGGGGAGAGGAGGGAGGCTCAGCGGCCCCGGAGCTGTCTCAATTAGCGACTGTCCCGCCGAGGAAGGAGGAACGGGGTGGTGGGGGGCTCCTCGGGGCTCCTCGGGGCGGGAGGGGACATTCGGCATCCTTTAACCCTTCCAGGGGACAGCGAGATGCTGGCGGAGCTGGATGCGTCTCCTCCTCCTCCTCCTCACCCGCCATAGTGGGGAAAGCAAGGCCCGGCCTTCTTTTCTCCTTTTTTCTGCCTTTTTTCCCCCCTTTTTCTGCCTTATTTCCCCTCTTTTTCTGCCTTTTCCCCCTTATTTTTCCGACTTTTTTTCCCCCTTTTTCTGCTTTTCTTCTTCTCTCTTCTGCCAGCTCTATGCCAGCCCCTTCCACTCTCCCTGCACTGCCTCGGCCGCCTCCTAATTTGGTCGCGTCCTCGTCCCAAAAAGCGACTCAGGAAGGGAAGGACGACAACAACCCCACAGCCACCACTGAGGGGGGGTCACAGCAGCTCCTCAGCATCCCCCCTGCCCCCTCCCCGTGGCCCCAGCGGGGTCTTGGGGGCAGTTTTGGTTGGGTCCGTGGTCGCTGAGGCGTGAGGCCACCGCGCCAGGTTAGCGGCGGCTCCACCTGGCCCTCGCCATCCGTGGGGTGATTAAACACGGGGCTCCCAGCTGCCATACATTTTTAAATAAATGAATAATACATAGCGGGGGTGATAAATAAATAACGGCCGTACATTTGAACTTAGCCTCTGAGAAAATCCTTTTAGTTCAAAAGGACCGGGGCTCTGCTCCGAAAGGGGAGCCCATGCATTTTGAATGGGCTGCCATCAAGTGTCAGGGCTTGGCAAGGGAGACGAGGGGGGCAGGGAGAGAGGGAGGAAAGGAGGAAAAGAGGAACTCGGCCCCGACAGAGCTCGGGGAGGAGCAGGGTGAGAGTCCCCAAGCTCTGGTTTTGGTGGGCAGGGTGGCACCGGGAGGTCATGGAGGAGGAGGATGGGGAGGCTGAGAGACGGATTTGGGTCCCTCTGAGCTGGCAGAGAGGTTCCTCAGCCCCACAAAGAGGTTGGTGGCCATGGATGAATCCAAGGGGATTAAGGTGTGAGGGAAGGGGTGAAAGTCCTGGAAAGCTGGGCCGGGATGGAGTGGCCGGAGCGGGGAGAGGACATCCAGGCAGAGGCAGGTGGGAGGTGGAGGTGAGGATCCCATTTTTTGGGGAATCCAGTGGCAGAGGAGCTGCAGAGGGGATTGGGATTGGCTCTGAGGCTGCCCCAAAGCCCTGCGTGGGGTGGTTGGTGTCACACACCTGCCCTGGCTCGTGTCACCAGTGCTGTTGTGACATGAGTGTCCCTGCCGTGTACACGTCTGCTGACCATCCTCATGGACCTCAGAGCCATGAACCCACAAATCCTGACCATCCTCATGGACCTCAAGGACATGAACCCACAAATTCCGACCATCCTCATGGATTTCCAGGTCACAAACCCACAAACCCTGACCATCCTCATGGATTTCCAGGTCACAAACCCACAAACCCTGACCATCCTCATGGACCTCAGGGACATGAACCCACAAATTCCGACCATCCTCATGGATTTCCAGGTCACAAACCCACAACCCTGACCGTCCCCACGGGTCTTGTGGCTGTCCCCAGCACGACACGTGTCCCTCAGACACGTCACACCTGTCCTGGCCGTGCCCAGCTGTGTCCTGTCCATGTCCCAACCAGCCACATCCACATCCCAGCCCATCCCACTCCTATCCCAGGCCAGGATCCTGCTGGGATTTGCTCCCTCACCCTTCCCAAACCCCGGCAGCCGCGGAGGGAACTTTAATTCCTTGGGTAAACCGCGGCCGCCGGCTGGCCCGGCTAAGTGGGTATTGATTTATTAGGCTGTAATTTAGGGCAGAACGTTTTAAAATGAACTCGCACACCGAGCCCAGGCACGAGAATAAACAAGAGCTGATTTATTCTCCTGCCGGCCCGGGGTTGGCAGCACCATGGGGCCAGCGGGGATGGGGTGAGCCCTGAGAGGGGGGATTGGGAAGGGAGAAGCTCTCTCACCCTCCCTGGGGGCTGCAGGGCATCCCTGAACCCCCCACATCAGCAGCAACCACCCCCAGGCCTGGCTGGAGGGCATGGGGACGGTGACAGGGTCAGGCCACCACTTGTGCCTGGTGTTGGTGGCATTGGGAGCAGTGAGACTCCATCAGCAGCACCAAAATCACCCCAAAACTCCTAATTTGGGGTCTGAACTTTCCCCAACGCCAGGCACAGAGAGGGTGGCAGCAAGGCCAGAACATGTGTGCCCTGTGCTGGTGGCACTTGGAAAGGTGAGACTCTGCTGGCAGCACCAAAATCACCCCAAAACTCTTAATTTGGGGTCTGAACTTTCCCCAACGCCAGGCACAGAGAGGGTGGCAGCAAGGCCAGAACATGTGTGCCCTGTGCTGGTGGCATTGAGAGCAGTGAGAATCTGCTGGCAGCACCAAAACCGCACCAAAACCACCCCAAAACTTCTAATTTGGGGTCTGAACTTTCCCCAGTGCCACAATGCAGGGCACAGGGAGGGTGGCAGCAAGGCTGTCATGTGTGCCCTGTGCTGGTGGCATTGGGAGCAGTGAGACTCGCTGGCAGCACCAAAATCACCCCAAAACTCCTAATTTGGGTTCTGAACTTTCCCCAGTGCCACAGTGCAGGGCACAAGGAGGGTGGCAGCAAGGCCAGAATGTGTGCCCTGTGCTGGTGGCATTGAGAGCAGTGAGACTCCACTGGCAGCACCAAAATCACCCCAAAACTCCTAATTTAGGGTCTGAACTTTCCCCAGTGCTGGGTGCAGAGGATGCTGGCACCAAGGACAGGCTCTGGCTACCACACCTGCCCTGCGCTGGCCCCATCACACTGACACCACCAAAACCCTGCTGGCAGCCCCAAAACTCACCCCAAAACTTCCCCATTTAAGGCCTGAAAACCCCAAACCATCCAGGATCCCAACCCAAACCAGCAAACCCCCCCAGGCCGACCCCAGCCCCACCATCACACCACATCGATCAGCCACGCTCCAAGGACGCCCACAGCCGGTACGGGGGGTGGAGAGGAGGAGGAGGAGGAGGAGGAGGGGGAATCTCCATTTTTCCCCCCTCCTCAGCCCAGCATCTCCCACCCTCCTGCTCCACCAGCTGAGTCCCGGGTGTCAGGCCCCCGCCAGGTCCCATCTGCGGGGCCCTGGCGCATTCCTGAGCCGCCCCGGCGCGGCAGCTGCTGGCCACAACCTCTCCATCGCCGCCGTCGCGGCCGCCGGGGGCACGGGGAGCTCGTCTTGACCTTGTCGGTCAGGTGTTGGGAGGGCTGAGAAGGGGAGGAGGGATGGTAAATAAATAATAAAAGAAACCACCGAAAAAAAACCCAAAAACCCTAAAAAAACCTAAAGAAACACACCAAACAAAACCAATAAACGCCAAACCCACTGTCAGCACCGCTCCCCCCTCCCTGGGTGCCGCCAGCCGAGGGTTTTTAATGCAGCAGGGACCATAATGGGGCCGGCTGGAGGAGGGAGGGAGGGAGGGAGGGGGGCAGGTGGGAAGGGAAGAAGCAGCAGCAGAGAGCNGAGAAATTAGTGTCAGTGTGTGTGTGTGCCTTAAACAAACCTGCGCCGGGGTGACGTGAATGAGGGCACAGCCTTGTGTCTGTGTTAGCGATGGGATCTGACCTCGCTGGGAGGGCTCCTTCCCTCGCTCCGCTCCTCTGGGCGTGGGAAAAAGGCCTGGGCTCTTTTCACAGCTGTTCTCGCTGCTGCACTGAGCTAATGGAGGGGCTGCCCGGCTCCCCTCCCTCCTCTCCTCCCCACCCACCACAACCCCCGGCAGCCTTTTCAGGCCTTGAGCGCAAAAAAAAAAAATACCAACCAAAAAAAACCAAAAAAAAACCAACAAAAACACAACTCCAAAAAGAAAAAAAAAAAACCACAAACCCTTTTCACAGTCCCTTAAAAACACACCTCATTGTTCGCGCCGGGCTCACATTGAAATGCCACTCGCGCCCCCGAGCAGCGGCTCTGGCCTGGTTGCACACGCGTGTGCAAGGCTGGGGGTGTGTGGGCACACGCGCGTGGCCCCCGCGGGGTTTGGGAAGCGCAGGTGGTTTGGGGTTTTTAGCCCTAAAAAGTGCGTTTTTGGATTTTCCCCGTCGGGTTTCCTCCCCCTCCCCGCCCTCGTTTTCTCCTTGATGTCCAAAAAAAGTGTTGGCATTTGAGGTTAAAAATGGGGTTTTAAAAAAGTGTGGCTGTGGTTGGTTTGCAAGTGCAGAGGGGAGGAGACGCGGGGCCACAACCCCCATGCGGGACACAGCTATGGGACCCCAAAATCCTCCTGTCCTTCAGTCCACACGCTGGCCACAAGGATCCAAAAAACCCCCATGGCTCCCCATCTCAGCCACGAGGACCCCAAAAACCTCCATCGCTCCCCACCTCAGCCACGAGGACCCCAAAAACCTCCATCGTTCCCCACCTCACCCACGAGGACCCCAAAAAACCTCCATCGCTCCCCAGCACAGCCACGAGGATCCCAAAAACCCTCATCGCTCCCCACCTCAGCCACATGGACCCCAAAAACCCCCATCGCTCCCCACTTCACCCACGAGGATCCCAAAAACCTCCATCGCTCCCCACCTCAGCCACGAGGATCCCAAAAAANCTCCCCATCTCAGCCACGAGGACCCCAAAAACCTCCATCACTCCCCACCTCAGCCACGAGGATCCCAAAAACCTCCATCGCTCCCCACCTCAGCCACAAGGACCCCAAAAACCCTCCTGTCCTCCACTCGAGTCCTCACCGCAGCCATGGGGATCCCCAAAAATCCTCATCCTTCGCTCCAGCCCACACCTCAGCTTTGGGGACCCCACAGAAACCCCAATCACTCCACCCCACTCCCTACTCCTGTTCCAGGAGCAACATTCCACACCCAATCCCTGCGAAGGAATTCCCGAGGGACAGAATTCCCGAGGGACAGAGCGGTTTGGGCACATCACACCTCCATCCATCGACCCCACAGCTTGCCCCAAAAACCCTCTCGGAGCTGGCGAGAAACCCAAGATTTCTGGAAAACAACACCCAGGATCAGCCCTCACCTGGCTTCCCGGGGAATTGGGGCAGAGAAAGTCCTGGCTGGGCCTGGCAGAGATCCGGCAGAGTCCTCCTTATTCCCGATCCCATTCCCAACATCTCCCCCTGGTTCGTCAAGGCCCAGCCCCAGAGCAGCGCCGAGCTCGCACTTTTCATTAAAAATAAATAAATACATTTCTGGTGGCGGCGAGGAAGCCTCGCCAACGCCATCCCCGAAGGCTCTGCCAGCGGAACCCTCCCCATTCTCATTTTTATTTTTACTTTTATTTTTATTTTCCTCCAGCCGCTCGGGGTGCTGTTTTTTTTGACGGCGGGGACGGACAGACAGACAGCGGGGTGACATCCTCGGGTGCTTTTTTTTTTGTTATTGTTTTTGGCTTTTATTTTTTATCCCCGCTGACCTTTCCCCGCTGCTCTGATCAGATCCTTTCTGACACCAGCGGGGGACGTGGCACACCTTCCCGCGCTCGCCGCGCGCCCGGCGCGGGGACATGGCCACGAGCGAGTTCTTGTCGCCGGCGATTAGGGCGAGAAGGTCTCGGCCGCCAGCGCCGCTCCTTCCGCATGAGCACTGGCGCTGGTGCCAGGCCAAGCCCCCAAAACCCCCCCTTGGTGCCCCACAATCACTCAGGGATGGAAATCCTTTTTTTCCCAGCGTTGGGATGAGCTCCCAGAGCTGGGATGAGCTCCCAGCATTGGGATGAGCTCCCAGAGTTGGGATGAGCCCCCAGAGTTGGGATGAGCTCCCAGAGTTGGGATGAGCCCCCAGAGTTGGGATGAACCCCCAGCATTGGGATGAGCCCCCAGGATTGGGATAAAACCCCCAGCGTTGGGATGAGCTCCCAGCGTTGGGATGAACCCCCAGAGTTGGGATGAACTCCCAGTGCTGGGATGAGCCCTCAGGGTTGAGATGAGCCCCCACGGTTGGGATGAGCTTCCAGGATTGGGATGAGCCCCCAGAGTTGGGATGAGCTCCCAGTGTCGGGATGAGCTCCCAGTGTCGGGATGAGCTCCCAGGGTTGGGATGAACCCCCAGAGTTGGGATGAGCCCCCCAGGATTGGGATGAGCTCCCAGTGTTGGGATGAGCCCCCAGGATTGGGATGTGACAGGGACAGGACACAAACCCTGCTTGTGCCTGACCTACATTCGAGGCCAAAGGCTCCTCCAGGCTCCCCCTGCCCTGAGGGGTTTTCCCTGGAGGATTCCTGGCGCAGGGAAGGAGAAGGGATACTCCAGCCACGCATCCTTCACTTTGGATTCGGATTTATGGAAGAGCCTCTCCCCAAACCACATCCGGAGTGTTCCCACCCCAGGCCGAGCTCCTGCTCCGTTCCTTTCCCGGTATTCCCAATGCCCTGAGAATTCCCCATGGCTCCTTCCACACCCAGGCCCTGCTCCCTGTCCAAGCCTGATTCCCGATATTTCCATTTTCCCAGTTCGGGCTTCCCTGCCCGGCACAGGCCTGGAGTTTCCATAGAAACACGAAGATATTAAACTGTAAATAATAATTTCTCCATAAAAATAAAAAAAAAAAATAAAAAACCACGGGGAATGGAACGCGGCCTGGGCGGCTCCAGACTCAATTCCCACCACCCATTCCTGATTAAAACCTGGATGCTGTGCTGCTGGAGCAGGAGGCAAGGTTGTTTTTGGGATTTTTTGGGTGATCTCCGCCACGAGGCCGAGGTGGAGCTGCCTCCTCTCACCACCCCAAACCCTGACATCATCACTCCATCATCATCATCACCCTCTCATCCCACAGCTCCTTCTGATCCCAACGCCAATCCCGAGGCCGGACCTGACCCAAGAACGGAACCACCCCAAGCTGCTCCCATCCACGTGGGATTTTTGGGGCATCCTCTTGCCCCCTCCTCGCTCTGCTGGGCTGGATTTGGGATGCTCATCTCAGATCCTCTCCCAGTGCTGGGAATCAGGATGGAGATTCTCGGCTCATTCCCAATCCATTGGCAGCCCAGGGTTGGAAATCAGGATGGATATTCCAATCTCATTCCTGACCCATCAGCAGCTCAGGGTTGGAAATCAGGGCTGGATATTCCAATCTCATTCCTGACCCATCAGCAGCTCAGGGTTGGAAATCAGGGCTGGAGATTCCCAGCTCATTCCCAATCCATTGCCAGCTCAGGGTTGGAAATCAGGATGGATATTCCCAGCTCATTCCCAATCCATCAGCAGCCCAGGGTTAGAAATCAGGATGGAGATTCCCAGCTCATTCCTGACCCATCACCAACCCAGGACCGGAGATTCCAGGCTCATTCCAGCTCATTCCCAACCCATCAGCAGCCCAAGGATGGAGATTCCCAGCTCATTCCCAATCCCTCGGCAGCCCAGGGTTGGAGATTCCCAGCTCATTCCCAATCCATCGGCAGCCCAGGGCTGGGATCCACCCCCCTGCCCCCAAAAGTAGCCGTGCTGGGCACCCCGAGAGCCGCCAGGATTATCCCTGCGGAACATCCCCCGGGAACAAGATTGCAGTTTAGGGCCTAATAGGAAAGAGGAGCGAGATGGGATTAAAAGGGAAATAATGACAATTCCTTTAGCCAGGCCGGGGGAAATGAGACGAGGATTAAGGGCCTCGTTCTTCCAGCAGATCCCAAATCCTGCTGGGCGGTCCCGGATCCAGCCCAGGGCGACGTTGGCAGTGCCAGCCCTAAAGGGACTCAGCTGTCCCAAACAGGATCCATCCCTGCCATTCCCCCACACCAACCACAGCGATTTTCCACCTCCCTCCCGCCCAAAATTTCCCTGCTTTTTTTTCTTTTTTTTTTTTTTTTTTTTTTTTTTTTTTTTTTTTTTTTTTTTTTTTTGACGAGGAAAAATTCTGAATTATTCCGCCAGGGAATAAAACCCTTGAAAATTAAAAACTTCGCCAGCAAAAAAAAAAAAAAGGCACCGAGGCCCCGGAATAAACCTGAAAGGCTCCTTTTCTCTCGCCTTGGGTTGCACACCCTGCAATTGGCTGCTTCCCTGGAATAGATTCCGTTGCTATGAGACCAAGTTTGCTTTTAACGAACCCCAGAAAATTAATGGTATTCAGCAGATAAGTCCTTAAAGTGGAACCTATTTTAAGAAATTCCTGCTAAATGGTTTACAAGTAGTCAGGAGGGAGGAGAAGGTTTCTGGAGCGCGGCGGAGCCTGCGCCGATCCCTCTCCTCCCCGCCGGTCCCAGCTGGGATTTGGGGAGGGTGTGGTGAGGATTTTTGGGATTGGGATTGGGAGAGGTGAGGGCAGGATGTGTTCCTGGCCGTGCTGGGCACTGTGTGTCCCTCCTGCCATGGCACAGCCACCTCTGGGCACCCTCCTGGCTGTCCCCAAGCTGTCCCTGCTGCCCAGAGGCTCCTTCCAGCTTCGGAAACTCAGGAATTCTCTGCCCAAACCTTTCCTGGACTCCCACACTGGGTCAGGGTCTGGGAATGGGAGAAGGGATGGAGAAGGGATGGAGAAGGGAGGGAGAAGGGATGGGAGAAGGGATGGGAGAAGGGATGGGAGAAGGGATGGGAGCAGGGATGGAGCAGGGAAGGGAGCAGGGATGGGAGCAGGGATGGGAGCAGGGATGGAGCAGGGAAGGGAGCAGGGATGGGAGCGGGTGAAGCGTGGAAAAGCTGCTCCGACAGCATCCCCACAGCCCTGGGAGCGGCGCAGGGAAGAGCTGAGGAGCTGGGGGAGGTTTTCCCTGCCCATCCAACCCCTCAGGGTGGCATCAGCCCGTGGGCAGGGCACGTTTCCCTCGGGATCAGGGTCTCCACCAAGGACACCTCCCGGAGGTGTCTCTGGATGCCTCAGCGGCTCCGTGTCTGCACCCACACAGCATTCCCAGCCCCAAATCCATGCAGGACATCTCCATGGGGCACAGGACGGACAGGGAGCAGCTTCCTCTTCACCCCACAGCACATTTTGGGGTGCTCAGGGGGCTGTCCTTGCTTTATCCTGTGCCACAAACAGAGGCCAGGTCCTGCCTGCCCAGGGCAAGGCCCCAAACGGGCTGAGCCTGGGGTGTCCTGGGGGTGCAGGAGCTGTGCCAGGGATCCCAGGGATCCCAGGGATCCCAGGACAGGGAATCTGCTCCTCTCCTCCCTGCACCTGTTGATTGGCCCCCAAATTCCTCCTCTGCTGCAGCCAGGAAGAGGAGACACAACCCCGTGTGGTAAACAGCGAGAGGAGGACGGAGAGAGGGATTGAGGCCTTGAGCTTTCTCATTTTTTCTCTCCCTTTCCCATTTCTCAATTCCAGCCTGGGAATTGCTGCCCCGAAGAGCCCACGGTGAGGGGGGGAGCAGAGGTGCCCTGGTGCCACCGCCCTGCTCTGTGCTGTGCCCGCATCAGGCTGCTCCTGATCCTAAAACGCCTCCAGCACGTGGATTTCTCCATGGATCATCCTCATCTCCCTCTCCCGAACATCCGAGAGGACACCAAGGGCCTTCCCTCGATGCTGCAACCCCGAAAACGCCACCTGGAAAGGCCTCCCTGGTATTCCCAGGGGTAACCAGGCACAGATCTGCCTTTGGGGTCACCGCTTGGATTCCTTCCCTCACCCCAGCACCGTCCCACAGCTCAGCCCACGGCTCAGCCCCACATCCTCCCCTCCGGATGCTCTCCCTGGAGGTGGAGAGGAGCAGGAGGGAAGGAGGGAGCAGAATCCCAAATCCATGGCGGATCCTGGAGGGATCCAAGCCCGAAACACCCTCGGATGCTCCCAAATCCCTCTCTGGGAAGAACAAAGCTGCGATCTCCCAGCAGATGCAGGGGAAGCGACGAGCGGCAATGATTTATTTCCTTTTCCCCCCCGGCAGATAAATCGGCCTCGGGAAGCAGGGTTTGTGCTAAATTACAATTTGCACGCGGTAATATATTTAAGCAACTTTCCTTGCACTTCGTTATGAAACAGCTTTTCTCAGGGGGTTGTTTCGGAGCTGGCCCCGTTTCATTTATCTCCGGCGTTAATTGTTGGGGTGGAAATTAAAACCACGGCGGCCAAAAAAAAAAAAAAAGAACAAGAAAAAAAAAAAAAAGAGGAAAAATTAATAAAATAAAAGCGCCACGGGTTGGAGGTTGGAAGAGAAAACATCACCCAGGCACAGGCACCGGCTCTGGGCCTCAGTGAAAAAATGATGGAAGGCGAAATTCCTGCTCGGTTTGGCTCGGGGAGCCCGGCGGGCAGGCAGCCCCTCTCTCCTGGAGGATAGCGAGAAGGTTTTTACATTCGGTTCTCTAGCTTTATGATATCACATACACTCATACAGCTAGATAACCAAAGAGAAAAACCCACCCAGGTCTCGAGCGGACGGGGGGGACACCACAGCCCCCGCGGTGGCCACGGCTTGTGTCCCCTCAGTGCCAAAAAGCCACGGAAACCCCAAGGTGGGAGAGCAGGGATCGGCTCCGGTGCCTTGGAATGTGACACCACGACCCCCGGAGCCCACCGCAGAGCCCCGAGGTGACATCGCAGCCCCCCAAAAGGAATTAGACCCTAAAGCGGCCCCAGAGCCAGGCCCAGGGGAGTTGCGTCCTTGCCGGCCCCAAATTCGCCCCCAGACCCAGCCCGGAGCTTGATAATTACTGGAAATTACTGGCACGGAACTGCTGAGTCAGGAAAGTGGTTGGGGAAGGGTCGGGTCCAGCCGAAAGGGCCCCCCGGGGGTCTCCACCGCGCCTCCTCTTCCTCCCCTTCCTCTCCCGGCAGCCTGGCCCTGCAAACACAGCAGGGACCCCCAAATCCTGCCGGTCCGGGCCGTGAATTTCCCCGCCGAGGGGTCACCCTGAAGCCCCCGGGATGGCTCCGTCCCCACCGGGACCCCTGAGCCCCGGCCGGGAGGCTGCGGGCAGCGGCGGGGCTGCTCCAGGGAGCTGCGGAGCTCGGAGGGAAGCTCGGCGGAGCTGCTGCCGCTCCGGTGCCCAGCGGGAGCCGCGGAGGGGACAGGAGACTCCCGAAGGGGTCCCGGGGAGAGCTCCCGGAGCGAGGGGTACCTTCTCATCCCGCTGCTGCCGTCCGCTCCGGGTCTGCGCATCCTTCCGAGGCCGGCGGGGAGCGGCGGAGGTTCGGCCCGGGGATGGGCACGGGGACAGGGACAGACATCCCCTCCCGGTGCCGGCCCCTCTCCCTCTGCCCC
>VZRF01004451.1:0-30428 GCA_013396875.1 Vireo altiloquus
CCTCTCCTCTCCTCATTCAGTGTCATTTGACTCCAATGCATCCCAAGTGATCTACCAACAAGAACCTGAGTCACTCTTGCCTGTCTGGGTGGGTCACAACAGCAGACTGTGGGTGGTGTAATAGATAGCAACCCTTGAACTACTTTATGCTTTAGGACCAGGAGTCAATTTTTTACGTCTTTTAAACTAGCAGAGATTTTGCATTTTGGCAGGAGTAGAGTTGAGCTGCAAATATGCTTAGGAGCACTTGTGGCTGTGTGCAAATAATGTGTTCCAAGAGATGGTATCACTTCAAATATAATTCTAAAGAACACTTCAAAAATAGAAAGAAGTTAGGAATGTCTGTAGAGTCCATCTGTAGGACTACTGCTGATTCAAAGAATAAGGAGACATCTAAATCTTTATCTAAAATTCTATCTGAATCACCAACATAAATCCAAAAGGTTTTTGAATCTTCTGGTTGTTGCCACAGCTGGAGATATGAGCCAGAAATTTGACCATTTTCCCCTGCATCCTAGAGTTATATCAATCACATGGGTATATATACATACACACACACACACACACATATATGTATATATTCCTTCCCCCAGGTCATGGCACTGCACCCACATTCACAAGCCTTCAGTTACCATGCCATCTTTGAAAGACAGATTTGAAACATCTTATTTCTCCCAGCTACCAGCTTTTCATATAAGGGGAGGGTTGGGGAGTGCCTAAGTAAATATTCACATTACTAACAACGCACCAACATGACTAGGTTCTTCACGCTGGGATTTCTGAAGTACGTTTATTTTTCAATCTTCCTCTCTTAATGATATTTTGTCATATCTATATTATAAAATCATGCCTGGTCAAATAATTTGCAGAATAAATCTAAAAATGCTCAGTAAGTCTTTTCCAATGCTAGATAATTAATTTTATCATAATGTTCACAATATGTGTATTAAGATTATTCTATTTCTGGGCAATATAATTTATTTAACATTTGCCTTGAATAATTTTTCCAACTGTGTTTTGCAGGTTTTCAATTAGTTTTCTTCCTCTGATACTATTTTTAATATCAAGAATGTTTAATTCACAAGATGAGAAAACTTGTATAAAAAGCTCATCTGAAATCAAATTTATTTTACCTCTAGGGTGTCTTAGCTTTTATAACCCAAACTGATGAACTTGTAATGGAGCATTTGAATTTTACATAGGTCTCTACTTTAAAAAAAAACCCATCCAAATGGTAATGTAAAATAATAAATATTTGGACAATAGAAAATATTCTCCTGAAAGACTTTCGACTTGGGTTGTTTCATAAACAAGTCAAAGATTTTATTTAGAGTAATCATTGTTTTTGCTGAGATGTGCAGCTGCAGTTGATCATATCTCCTACTTATCAACTTACAAATTATTGAGCTAATTTCATTTTTGGCTGAGATCATATACATAAAATATAGTAGTACATAAAGGAGATGACAGGAAGAGAAGATTCAGTCTTCTTCATCTAATGATGTTTTTCTGAAAACACACAGTCGAATTACGAATTTTGTTGCTAGGAGCAACACCATACAAAGTATTTTCCCAGCTGCCTTAGTTATTACAGCTCTGTCTACTTATCATCACATGTATTCTCTACATGTAATGTACTCACTACTAATTTCATTTTCGTAACCTTCCAAGTCAAACATTTCTTCCAGAAAGCCCACAGAGACAATCATCCAAACGGCTGTTTTGTTCCAGTAACACATCCGGAAACAGGATGATGTCAAAGGAGAAGCAAGCAGAAAATAACACAGTTAATAAAAATTCTTTTCCTTTTTTTTTCTCCAGGACACTGAAAATAGCACCTCTGTGCTTCTATTTGACATTCCCTGGCTCTAAGATGGAGGAGCTTCTGACTGAAATTGAGTATGTTGGCAGACATGCTGAATGAATACGCACTCAAGAGCGAGCTCATAGGCTGAATCAGCGGAGTCAACCGCCCTAAGAAAGTTCAGATCACTGAATATGGAGGATTCTGGGAATGAAGTTGCTGATAGGTAAAATTATGTTCACCTCCATCTTTTGTACATGAAAATTCAGTGTAAATCTAATAATTTCTGCCGCTAATTACCTGATTTATGCTCTCCCATGCATTTACTAGAAAAGTTCATGTACATAGAATCATAAAATATTTGGAGTTGGAAGGGATGCATCAGGATCATTGAGTCCAACTCCTGGCCCTGCACAGGACACCGCCAAAAATCACACAAGGTTCCTGAGAGCTTTGTTCAAATGCTTCTTGAATTCAGACAGGTTTGGTGCTATGACAACTTCTCTGGGGAGCTAGTTCCAATGCCCAACCATCCTCTGGGTGAAACATGTTTTCGTTATATCCAACTTAAACCTCCCCTGACTCAGCTTCACACCATTACCTCAAGTCCTGTCACTGATCACAAGAAAGAAGACATCAGTGTCTGCCCCTCCTCTTCCCCTCACAAGAAAGCTGCAGACTGCAATGAGTTCTCTCCTCACTCTCCTCTTCTCCAGGCTGAACAGATCAAGTNTTGCCTGGCTGGTGATGCTGTGCCTGATGCACCCCAGGACTGGGTTGGCCCTCCTGGCTGCCAGGGCACTGCTGACTCGTGTTCAACTTGCCATCCACCAGGACCCCCAGGTTCCTTTCCATGGCACTGCTCTCCAGCCTCTCATTCCCCAGTCTGTCTGTACATCCAGACTTGCCCCATTCCAGTGCAGAATCCAGCACTTGCCCTTGTTAAACCTCACATGGTTGGTGAATGCCCATCTCTCTAATTTGTCGAGGTCTCTCTGCAGGGCCTCTCTGCTGTCAAGGGGGTCCACAGCTCCTCCCAGTTTCATATTATCAGAACAGCTTTTTAATATTCTTGGAGTCCTTCAGATATATTAAGGGATAGAACTTAGTCTAAACATGGTTACTCATGTTTGGATGTCCAATCTGAAGTGCTTCTAGGAATCTGATCATCAGGTTAAGCACCCATAAATCCAAGTGAAGGTAAATTATGTCTGTGATTAGGTCTGTATTAAAAAAAAATTATTATGACTAATGTCAGGAAGAAGCAGGCTGCTCAGCAAGGGGAACTGAGAGATAAGCATGACAGTAAGGCAGTCAAGGGCAGAGACAAGGAGCAAAGGCTCACAGAAGCCCAACAAGGCAAGCAGTACAGGTCCAGTGACAGTGACAAGTTCAGCTAAGAATCCCAATCCTCAGACAAGTTCAGAGCCATGAGGCAGGTCCAAGGTCAAGCCAGGAAGTTGAGTCAGCAAGTGAGTGACAGGATCAGATCTGGAGACAGTAAACAAGATCAGCCACAGTCCAGTGACAGACAAGTCCACAGAGATTAGACATGAGGGGGATGAAGGCAGATTGACAGGTCAAAGCTGGAGTCATGGGGGCATATGGCCAGCAAAGATACAGTGAGACTGAAGGCAAGAGCCTGAGCTTAAAAGGAGTTCCCAAGCAAAGCAGATATGCTGTCACTTCTCTCAGCATTTTGTCACACAGCAGTTTCCCTGGTGCAAGGCTGGGCAGCTGCATTGCCAAGGCTGGCCCTGAGTCTCAACAACCATCTCACCCAGAAGGCATAACATGTTCAGGTCCTTGCCATTCAATTTCCACCCCTACCAGGAATGTGGGTTTCAGCTGACCTGCTGTATGCTATGAATACCCTTATCTTTTGTAACTCTTACTCATGATCTACTTTTTGGGTTTAGGACATGTGTTTGAGGAAAAAAAGGGTTTGCACAGTAACACAGAGCATTTCTGGAGAAATTTCTGAAGCACACTTCCCTCTAGCAACACACATGATTCATATATTTGCAGGTTTTATGTATTCGATATACTTCACAGTTACATTCTTTATATTAAATACACACGCATAGAAACGCATACATATACATGTTTATCTATTTCACTTATTGTACACACACATGTATATTAATGCATAACCTGACATATATCCAATTTCTGTTAAGGTTTATCCTCAGCATTTTGATTTGTGTGTACAACATGAAAGACAACTCTTCTTTGTACACAGAATCCAAGGCAGCCATAGAAAAGGTCAAAACAAGGTTAATTGCATTTCTTGACATTTCACAGAAAATATGAATTCTTTGCATGGTAAAAGTTTAAAGGAGCAGCTGGCAATACTGGCAGAAAACTGTGGAGTTGTAAAGAAATCATCAATATATCAACACAAAAGATAAAACTATATGTTAAGAGTAATTAGTAGGGTATTGTAAAGTAGTGGGAATGATACAATTGCAAGTACAATATTAGCTCAATAATGATGAAAATAACCCAACTGGTTTTTTTGTGAAAGTGATTTTTTTTTTCCCACTAAACATACCCTATTTAGAAACTGGAGAGGAGAAACAAAACCAGAAAAAATGATTGCTAATGGCTTTAAAAATGCTACAGAATTCAAAAGCTTAACAGACAGAAACACATGTAATTAAAATGAATAAGCATATTTAAAAGAGTTTCTCCTACTAAAAATCTAATTTTTGTTCCAACTTTTCTGCCCTTTTCAGAGTAAAGTTGAATTCAAAGAAAAGGAGCCAAAGGGTAAGACTTGGAAACAGCCATGACATATTTTTTCAGAAGAAAAAGCCTCAAGCATGTCTTCTGGACTACAATCTTTTTCATAATTGTACCTTGAGAAAATTTAGAAAGAAACCACAACCAGGCTTCTAACACATCTCGTTTCATAGACAGCTGTCACTAAGGTCTCCTGTGCACAAACTGTATTAATCTCTGATGGTTTCTAGGTGCCTTTTGATACCATGTTTCCCCAGCCTCACTCACAACTGTCTCTCTGCTGCTTATTGCTTGCCAAATGGCCATTTTTATGATATCCAAGGGACACTTCTTTCCACTAACTCGGATTGTAATGTTAGCAGTCCTTAAATTGACCTTTGCACGTTAGTGGATAGGGTACTCTCCAGCCCCTGAGGATCTGAAACACCAGGAGTGGCGTGACATCCTTCTAAGCAGTATTTCTGCACAAGGAGAAGGGGCAGCTGATGTTGGGGGGGGTTGGTGTATGCTGCAAGAGACTTGGTAACAAAATTGAAGGCTGTCATCCAGTTGCAGAAGTGCGATAAAATTCACCCTGTCCACAAATTTCTCTGTGACACCTGACAAGAAAGTCTTCATCTGCTTCATCCATCTGCTGAGTATTTCCAAAATGGAGACAAGAGCACTCCCCTACTTGAGTGGGTTATGGAAGTGGCAGTACCATAATGACTGAGACATCCAGATACCACAACAAGTGGCTTCTATAAGAGAGAAGATTTAATTCTGGTTATTTTGCAGCACCCTAAAAAGCCTCACTAGCTTTGGACATAACTAATGCATTCCTTCATCACAGATGAGTAGTGATAAAGCATTGTTTTGCTGGCCAGCCTTCGCGTACGAAGATCCGGGGAAGGCCTCTTTTTCCTTTCAGACCTTCCAGCCTGCGCACTGGATTTTTTAGGTGAGACACAGGGCGCGCAGATCTGAGCCCACCCTTTAATCCCGAGGTTCAATCTGCCGGGCCAAAGCGATTCTGGACAGTGGCAGCTGAGTTCCTCCTCAGGACGTAGGCAGATTGCCCCCTTGCAGGGCTAACGAGCTCCGCCTGCCTGGGGAGTATCCCCGACTGGGAATCGAACCCGGGCCCCGGCAATTACTGTGCTGTGTGCTTAACCACTACACCACCGGGGCTCCCAATAAAGCATTGTAATGTGTTATAAAAGGGCTCTGTTCTCACTTCAGGCTATTTAGGGATGTCACACTATACACTTATCCACTGAGAATTCAGTCTTATTCCTCCTAATATTATCAGATTTAATATTTCTAGTTATGGAATTTTGAAGACTACTCTGCCTTTCAAAAAGGCAAAACTAACAAAAAGGATCACAAAAAATTTGGGAAAAAATCAGAGGTGAATGTAGATCACAGCTCTTTCTTACTTTTTCTCTATTTTTAAGAACGTGTACACTTCCCAGAAGTTTAATGAACCCAGCTCACAGTTTGAACTCTTGCTGGCATAATGAACATACTTTTTTCTAATTCTATTCAGTTTTAATATATACAGTATATCTTTCATAGGTACTTTTTAAAAACATTAATGCCACACTACAGAATTAATTGCTGAATGGGATTACAACATTGTTCACACAGTTATGGAGAAAATCTATCGAAATAAAAATAATTTAGTACATTCCTTATAGCAAAGCTGCAGTTTGTGGATGTGGAATAAGTGGTCTAAGGAAGAATGAGCAGCTAACGATATGTAAAAATAGAAAATACTGTTAAGTTAAATATTTAAGTCTGTATAACAGACTACTTGTTATTCTATAAAAAAAACCCAGAATAGAGACTAAATCTAATTCTACCTTAAAATAGCAAGTTTTCCTATAAGCAGGCAAAAGCAATATTAAAGTATCTGTTGTGATATTATCTGCCCAGGATTACCCACACAGCCTAAACCTCATTGGTACTCAAGGTGCATGCTGTATTTATTTTGTCTAACTGTACTCAGAATGTTGTTGTGTCACCAGCTAATTAGGTCAAAACACCTGTGTTCATTAGCAGACAGTCAGGTCTTGGGTAACAGAACTATAATTACAAGCATAATAGCTGTTTATACTTTATTAAGTTTATCCTGAAGGTTTCGGCTTTTTCACAGAGGACATGAACACCTTATTAGACAGGTCAGTAAAAGCAACTGACAGATATCTGAGATGACACTGAGAATAAATTAATACATATTAATATACTCTGCTTTGACATTATGACCTTTTAATNACTCAGCTAGACTAATGTGCTATGTTGAGGTGAAGAAACTGAGTCCCAGAATACAAGAAACATTCATCCTTTTGGGAAAAAAGTGTAGGCCTAGATGTGGTCTGTGGTCTCCCAGATGCCATCCAGAGGATGTCTGTAGAGTAAGCAGTGAATCTTGAAAATCAGAAATTACTTCACTACCCTTGCCCAAGTCAAACTTCTTCTAAAGAGTTTTGATTAACATAAATTTACAAACAGCATAATATACCATAAAATAATATCAATTTATAATCTAAAGACTGGATAATAATACTACTATGAAAATGAAAAGTATAGACCATATATTCAAACTGGCTTAGCAGCACACTGGCATATTTCCATCTCAGTTTTCCCAGCTCATCGACTCATTCCTCCTCAGCCTATGACAAGTAGCTTTTGAAAGTCCTGGCCATAATATAATGTGTGTATTTCTTCAGTTCTCACTAAATGTAACCAACTTTTGTTGATATGACTATATACAATGACAGACTTTTTGTCCGTTCATAAAACATCTTTTTTAATCACAACAGTATTCAAAAAAAAAAATATCACCATATATTGAATACAAATTACAAAACATCACAAAGAGGATCAGTATTCAGAAAGTGCTGAATGTTAAAATGTTGACAACACCAAACCATTAAACATTTCAAAGATCTTGACTTACATGCTTAGAAACAGAATTAGCTTTGGTATGAATTTTGGTAAGCATACTCATTTCAAGGCAAGCGCTGGACAGTGGAAAGACACCAACATAATATCACTCCTTAATATGAACAAAAAAAATAAAACATGACCTTTTTCTAATTTCACAGTGGACAGTCATGGAAAGTATTTTGAGAATTTAAATACAGAGGCAAGCAAGGTCACAGTCTTTTCATCTGGTTAACAGCTAGAACTGCTAGAGCAGACTGAGAATGAAGTAAAGATCTTGTTCTCATCCCAGAGTCACTGGTACTTTCTTTAATACAGTTGTGGTACACCAAGAAACATTATAAGGATAAATTTTCACCACACTTAATTTTCTTCTCAATAAAATTTGTACAAGTTGGATACTGTTCTGCAGAAGACAAAAGTCAAGGTTGTTCTTGATGAACTAATAATAAAAACTTACCTCTTTTCTACAACAAATCAGATCTTCTGCAACTGAAAGCTCCAATAGTCACAATTTATGAATGCTATTTATTTGTTGAAGGAATAAGTAAGTTGCTACATGCAAACGAGGATCTTACCCAAAGATAACACTGCTGACCTGCATACTGGAGAAGTGGTTTGTGATCCTATAAAACAGATCTGGAAGCAACCTCAAGATGATACCTGATCTTACCTACCATGGTGCAGGATTACAGAATCACAGAATGTCTTGGGCTGGAAGGGACATAAAGATCATCTCGTTCCGTCCCCCCTGCCAAGGGCAGGGACACCTGCCACTAGACCAGGTCACCCAGAGCTCCATCCAGCCTTGAACACTTCCAGAAATGTGGCACCTGCAGCTTCTCTGTGTAACTAGTGCCTCATCACTTTCACGGCAAAGAATTTTTTCACAATATCTAGTCCAAAACTTCTCTCATTTGGAATCCATCCTCCCTTGTCCTGTAAGTACATGCCCTCGTAAAAAGTTCCTCACCCTCTTTCTTGTAGGCTCTCTTCAGGTACTCAAGGGCTGCAATTAGGTCACACCAAAGCCTTCTCTTCTCCAGGCTGGACAACCACAATTATCTATATCCTCCTATGAAGAAAGGCTCTAATCCCTCTGATCATTTTGTTGGCTTTCTCTGGACTCACTCCAACAGTTCCTTCCCGTGCTGGGACCCCAGAGCTGGATGCAGCCCTGCAGGTGGGGTCTCACCAGAGCAGAGCAGAGGGGCAGAATCCCCTCCCTGGCCCTGCTGCCCACACTGCTCTGGATGCAGCCCAGGACACGTTTGGCTCTCTGGGCTGGCAGTGCCCATGGCTGGGTCATGTCCAGCCTCTCAGCCACCAGCACCCCCAAGTCCTTCTGGGCAGGGCTGCTCTGGTCTGTTCATCCCCCAGGGGCTGCTCTGACACAGGTGCAGCACCTTGCACTTGGTCTTCTTAAACCTCATGAGATTCCCATGGGCGAGATCGGTGGGATCTATCTCCTAAGAGAAATATGCAGATGAATCTAATACCAACAATGAGCAAGGCTCCACGTCCTGCATGCAAGCTGCTGGAGAGCTTCGCTATCATACAATTAATCCATAAATTACGCTACAAAGGAGAAAAAAAGGACAAGAAAGGATTATAATAGACAAATATAATCTAAAGGAAGACTGAGAACAAATGAGGCAAGAGGTACACAATTGCATCCTTTAATGTAACTGTGACTATGTTGGCTTATTTATTTATAATTTGTTGATGTTGTGTGGGCTTTGTATTGCTTGAGATTTTTTAACAAATATTTTCCCATGGATGATATTTAAAATACAAGTCAAAGTGCATGGACAAACCATCACAAACGCTTTCTGTTTCCTTTGACCAGAGGCTCTGAGGGTCATGTTTCTGTGAAGGTTATTTGAGTTCTTACAACCAGGATTTACTTTTTGCCAGCAGTATCTAAAATTTACTTAATATTTGCTGCTTTCATTAACATTTCAGTCAGCAAGTTTACTCGCTTTAACACTTGCAGAAGCAAATACAGAAAGAGTTTAAACTTAGTAGCACTTAATTCAGCTTTAAAAATATTTGATGAAATTGTCAACATTTACTTACCTCTAACACCGTATCATACTTCAAATACTGAAAGAACAACTAATCCTAAAGTAAAACAAAAAATAATGTATTGTAATATATAAGCATCTGTATGATTATTGTGCCAATGAGATAGCATTTAGAAATGTTAGTCTGATGTTTTTGAACTCCCACATAATGAAGTCTGATGTATGTGAAACACTTCAGAGGAACCACAAGATGTTACTAACATGGGATTTTTAAAATTGGAGTATAAACAAGATTGGTGGGCCCCATGTTTAAATAACAATAATATCCTAGTCTACTCAAAATCTGCCAGACCTTCAAAAATAGCGCAAAATTCAAGAATTTAATGGATTGTTTTTGTTCCTCCCTAATAAACTCATAAGAGTCTTTGAATCAAACAAGACCTATGGTAATACATAAGCAAAGTCAGCTATAGATAAGTTGAAAATCTGAAAGATATTGTAGTCTTCCCACCAGCACTATCACCAGCAGAAGTATTCAAAGCGATATAACACAGCTCATCTTCTTTTGCCCTTCATTCACACTCTCGACAGACCTGAGTTCATACATAACGACTTCATTATTTTCACTGAGTTAAAAAAAAAAAAAAAAAAAAACCCAAACTTTAAAAATACCACATCCTAACATATAAAGCCTTAAGTTGTGACCTGGAACATGCAGAAGAAGTAGTAAATGAGTTAAGAAGCTGCCAACTCAATATAGTTGCACTTCAATTGGGTTTCATATTTTCAAGTGTTAGGCAGCAGCAGTACAATCAAAATACATTCACCCAATGTACTATGAGAGCATGGTTTAAATGGGGCTGTTATCCATCACAGAGTCCTGCATGTGGTTACCATTAAACCTTAAGCAGTGATTTGAGTAATGGAAAACAGAATTTTGGTGAGTTTTTACATAGACAAAAGCTGAAAAATTGCTGATCTCTAACAGTCTTTGACTGTCAAAAGGGAGAGGGCTCGTGCCAAACATATGAGGAAAAGTTGGTTACTGAACACCAAAATGTTGTTCACTCAAGAGATCTGCCAAACTTCTTACATGCTTAGAATAAAACTATTATTTGTGTTGTTTCTACTCAAATTTCCTGAAGAATTATACTAAAGCTATATTCCTGCATTTGAGAGTTTTGTTGCAGCTTGACAATTAGTGGAAAAAAGCATACTAGAAAGCTAAAGAAATTTTAGTCTCTTTTGTTAGTGTTGACTCCTGAGATTGTACTGCATACTTATCAAATACACCATAACTCAATATTCCATACATGTATAACTGTGTGTACAATTTATGCATGGAGGTTTCAGTTTATTTATCGAGACCATTTTTTTCCTCAGTATCTGAATATTGCAGTCTCAAACACAGTTTGGTATTGTTCCAAAAAGCTGCTCTAAAAAATTATTCTTGATAAGCTAATAGCTTGGAAAGAACAAAAGCTAAAGATAAACAGCAAAGCATTTGGTCTGCAAATCAGATGCAAGAGAGAGAAGACTAACACTGTAAGTCACAGAGACGTTCAAGGTTAGAGGACAGCTTGATGGATGAATTCTACAGTTCTGGAGAGCTTTAACAGAAGAGTCTGTAGAGGAGATCTCTTGTGCTGGTGAAGAACTTGCTGTCTCTTTATGCTGCAAAGAAAGCCTCTGCAGTAAACTGTAAGAAAGCATATTACATAATATGACCAAAGATCCTTCTAGCCCACAAATTTAGGCAGTGCTCAGAAGAGGATGCATAGGAATTTTAAAAGGCTCTGAAGTTTAATTATTTTACAATATAAATAGTGAGAGTAACTGAGCACTGGCACAGATTGCCCAGAGATATAGAGTTTCCATCCTGTGAAGAACTCAAAAGCTGTCTCAAAGCTCAAGGAGACTTCAAATACTGTCTTTAATGCAGCATAGTATTGTTCCTTTCTTTAAGACTTCTCATACTCCTGAATTATGAGGAATAATGTAATGATATTTCTAAACTGATTTTTTTTCAGTGTGTTTTTCTGAAAAGTCATGCAAAAAGCAAAGTTGAAATTAACTCAAATACGTCATTTCTGGATTGCTCCTTTGTATAGATCCTTTGTAATGAAAAAAGCTATTATATAGGTAAATAGAGTTTACTTGTAAAAAATATTTAATCTTCTCAAAAGTATTTCACAAGTTATTCAAGTGATGTAAAAATCTAAAGGGTATCTAAATTATCTTCCTACCAAGAATATATGGTATATGCTGCATATTCCCTGTGTCTAACTATGAATACTGAAAATGGTTCAATAATTCCTTGAAATAAAAGGCATTTTTTCCTCTAACCTCACAGTTATCATGCATATTTTATGGTTTATTTTAATTAGATAATACATTTATAGATGTAACTAAACATCAACATTTTGAATTCTCTTTTCCTTTGGAAATTGGAAATACTTGCTATATAAATATTAATCCTTTCACAGCTCTCTTAACCACATGCAGAAAGCTTAGATTTTGCATGGATTTGGTTTAATATATATATATACACACCTGTGTCCTGTATATGTGTAATAAATATTCAAATCTTTAAAAATCTTCATTATTTCCTTATATTGGAGACTAGAAAAAACATAACAGCTTCAAAAATCATGCTGTTTATCACCGGTTTGATAAGGGTATTTTTGGCTTTGACTGTACCAAATCCCTGTGGAAACAGAGTTCATAGGCCATCCAAGACCAAAAGCCCTCTCAGAATTAGAGGACTGTAATCAGCAACATGTTGAGAAATAAGCGACTGCAGCAAATCTTAAGTGAAATCTGAAGTGTACCACTTCAGAAACTTAATTTTATCCCTGTTGTGATTACAAAAGTTTGACATTAAATTTAGTAAATCTCTGAAAATTTAACAAGTTAGCCCAATGAAACATGAGGTGCCTGTGTTACTTGCTTTCTCCCAGTGGCAGAACTCAAATTTCACGGAGCTTATATATACATATATATAAGCTTATATATATACGTATTTAACTAAATCAGCAGTCAAGTGAAGAAACTATTTATGAGGGCTTTTTCCTTCTTCTTTTCCACTGTCAGGTTGTTTTTCTGTTTTTTATACTTGTTTATGAAAACCAACCTTTACAATTGCCTGACATTCATCTGAAAGTATAGCACGGAAGCAGAAATTATTGACATAGTTTCATAAACATTATGAAAGAAACAGATGTCAGGAATTAAAATTGCTGTGTTTGTCACTGAGCTGCTACTGCTTATCAGAGATCTGTACCTTGCTTTCAGTTCTCCTACAGCACATTCTGTCATTATCCCACAGCTGTCTCAGATAACACACATTAAAATTGCTCAGACACTAGGACAAGTTCAGCTAGCCACGGGAACCACAGAAATCAGGCCACACAGTCCTTCCCCTGAGAAGGAATGGAACATCAACAGTCTCAAGAAAAACTGGCTTGTTTTTAAAAGGGTCTAGGTCTTTTGAAGTGGTGCTTACTGCACTTCACCTGTGTATGTCCCAATAAACAAATAATATTTCTCTAGTACTTCTTTCGGATGCAAAGACCATCACATTATTCGTACCATTTCAATAGTATCCATTTGGAGCAGGTATCTGGAAGGTTTTTAAATTTCTACTGGCTGAAAAATTTCAAAGTAATTGCTACTTTATGAGATAGAGAAGATTCCTTCTGTGGTTGTCCTGATGTATAATGAAGATCAGGTAACATCAGGGGTAGAGAAAATTTTATGATGCTGAACAGTTTCTCTTTCTTGTCCCATAGTTTCATAACAGCATGTATTCTGAGGAAGAGCCAGCAAAACTTTGTGGTCATTCTTACACTCTCACTGAGGAAATTCCAAATTCTGCATGCAGGGACATTATCTCTACCAATGCCCATTACATTATTTCTGTGAAGAACAATTTCTGTCACTGCAGATCCCCAGTAATCTGGGTATCACAAAAGGATAGATAAAATGGTGTCTTAAAGATAAGGATAAAGTTTCATTTAACATTCAAGGGATTTCTCAGTATGCTGAGGAGAATCAGCATGGAGAACAGAGGTCAGGCATGATGTGTTGTAACTTAAAATGAAACATTGTCCTGTGATTGATGCACTCTGATAGCTTCACACTGTATTTCTAAAATTTAACTGGGAAATGGCTAACTTCAATGTATCATTGAAGAGCCATTGTTTTTCAAGATAGAATGTAATCTACTCACCATTAATAGGTCATGCTACAAGATCAACACAAGAATATTGACCAGTAAGCAGTAAACCAAGGAGTTAAATAAGTTTCTTCCATCAAAAGGGAGAACATTGTGACCGAAACAAACTCTGAGATCTTCCTTCTGACAGTCAGCACTGTCTTTTGTAGCTTCTGTTGTACCTAGTTGATCTGCATTCTCCTATATTTCTTGGCAAAGTAATGGGCTGTATTGCTGGTGTTCTAGAATTATTCTGTTATAGAAGACAGAAAGAAGCATGCAAATTCACACTCAGTCTATTCACTGCCAAATCAGTACATTCTATGTTTATGAATGTTTAAAAGAGTCATACAGAAAGGTAATCTTCATGAAGCTCCAGCGGTGAGGGAGGTACAGTATCACCAAATGACTAGTTCATCTTCACAAACAAGATTAGGAATTTCTATATCTCTCTCAGACATGTTATTACTAGCTCAGGAATGACTGATTTAAAAAGGTGTGTGTACTCTTTATCAATGGCAGGACAACATCTACCAGTGAGAGAATGTTGCTCCTGTCCTGTGTTTTGATCTAAATCCAGATTTTTCCTGGTCTAGGATACCTCCCGTACATAGAATCCTTTCTGTAAGTCTCCTTGGTAAAAGGAGGATTTGGCAGTTCCCAGTAATTAAGTCAGGTTTCTTCTAGATTGATCACTGTTGTTTTTCTGAATTTGATAGAGTGAGTTATTTTGGTAGGAAAGAACATCATCAATATTTTAATCTCACTAGTAAGGCAAGGGAGAGACACCATCTTCCTTGGAAATTATCCATAAAAGCTTAGTGGCTTAGGAAATTTGACTCCTTATGTTCCAAGCATCTTCCTGAATGTGGATGATTTCTTTGGCAGATGGACTTTTTACCTTTCCTCTGGATTGCCCTATTTCAGTTTAATTAATTTACTTAGCCCACTCTGCAAGACATTATTAAACAGCTACTTCAAAAGCAGAGAAAAATTCTGAATGGAATCTTTTCATAGACTTAGGCAATTTCTATATTGCAGTGTCTGCTTTTTCTTTAGTTTCACACTTCCATCCTTCTGCCTATCTCTGGCACAGTACCTCAGAGAAATCCATACAATAACACTCTACATTTTCAACACCTTGATTTATAGATCTCATCTAACCACACTGCGGTCCCTTTTTAAAATCTGATATAAATCTTAAGCCAAGATCAGGTACTTAAGTATTTTTTAGATGGAGAAACACCACTAATTTAATGTGATTCTTTAAGACAAAAGACTCTTATATGTACAGATTGTATAAAAAGACATGTTACAATTGGCACAACACACAAACATATGGATGACAAGAAATCTACAAGAAGAAGTGAGAAAAGGAATATTTGGACATTTTCTTTGAGATGTTATGATAAAAATGGTATAGTCTTTTAAAATTATGAACCTCATCATGACTAAAATCCTTGCGAAACCTTGATTTGACAGGAGTTAAAGTAGTAGCTTAGTGAACCCTCTGATTTCTGGATGTTTTGGATATGAACTTCTAAAGTTCTGAGAGTAGAAGTTCTGGTGTTTTTAGAAGACTCTGAGTGAACCCAATAACCTACAAGGATTCAAGTTAAAACCACAGCTTTAAAACCATGTTTTCTCACCAAGCTTAAAGATTTTCTCAGTTTATGTGTGTTGTCTGAAAATATTCTGGCAGGATCTGAGGTTGTGAGAAACATACAACAGAAATATACTCCCTGTGACCTTTGTGGTTCAAACACGCACCCCAACAACTTAAAGCCTTCATGTTCATCAGAAGATGTTTTTCCCCCCTCTTGCTTTGCCAGCATCATCCAAGCAAATGTCACTCTCTGGCCTTTGCAGACGAAAGACAGGTCCATTACACCGCTCTTTGGACATAATAAGACATGTGCCAACAAGTTAGGGAGAGGCTTTTTTATGTATCTGTCACACTTTTGAGAGAAGATTGCCCTATTGTTGCCAAGCAAAATTAAATCATGCTGAAGCCACTTATTATTCAAATTAAAAAAACCCAGAACATTTATGTATGGCATTCAAAATGGTGTAACAGACACAGGTAAATGTGCAGAATACATTCAATCTACTTATACTAAACGTATATTAGAAAGTTTCTCACCCCACTGTTTTGCTCCTTGATTCTGTCTATGCTGCAGTCATGATTTCCATTTCTGTGTATAGTTTGCGGGTCACCATGCATTTGTATGAGAAAATACTTCCATGAGAGAAGTCACCTAGGTGAGGAGACCTTCCAAATAGAGTTTCTTTTAGACAGTTCTTTCAGAAACATAATCATATTCTTCTGTTTTAGCTGAACATGTGATTCTATCCTTTGCAACACTCAGATACCTGACAGATAGAACCTTTCACCCTGAAGCTGAGTCCTTTCTATGGCAGTTGATCTGAGCACCTCAAGAGCCGTTCTTTGTATTATTGGTTTGTTTTTTCCTTTATTACTATTATTATTATACGAAGTTCTCATCAGTGAGCAAGGGAACTGCTACAAATGTCATTTATCTGGACTTCGGTAAGGCCTTGGATGTCCACCACAACATCATGCTCTCTAAATTGAAGAGATACAAATTTAGTGGATAAGAAATTGATTGGATTGTCATATCCAGACAGTAGTGGTCAATGACTCAGCATCTGTGTGGAGATCAATGATGGGTGGCTTCACCCTGAAGTCTGTATGGAGACCAGTACTGTTTAATGTCTTCATTAAGGGAATTTGCAGATGACACCAAGATGAGTGGAATGGTTGACACACTTTAGGAATAACACGCCATCCAGAGGAATATGGACAAGTTCAAGGACTGAGCCCATGGGAAAGTCATGTGAACATCATGGGATTCAATCAGACCAAGTAAAAGGTCCTGCCCCAGGTCAGTGTTGGAGTCAGGAAAAGCTTGGGAACTTTTCCTACTCCTCTGGCTGTTTGCTTTACTCTCAGAGCTCCACAAAAAAGGTTTAGCCTGTGAACCAAGCCGTGAGAGCATTTGTCTCAATTTCTGGATGAGCTGAGAACACCAAAGAAATGAGGAGATGGTTGTTTAATGCACCACAGAATGTGTAGTTGTAGTTTTTAGGTTTTGCTATATATGTTATATAGAGCCAACACGGAGATTTTAGGGTGTCGGCTCTTCCTTCTTCANAAACAGCAGAAAGAAGCCTCATCTCATCTTTTCGGGACATGGGACACTGAAACAAGGAACACAGCCAGGCCAGATGTCAGGGGAAGAACACCACCCCCCTGGCAGTCAGGAACACCACCAGTATCAGTAAAGGCTGGAAGACAAAAGGGTTGTTAACAGCTCTGCCAAGAAGGACTTGAAGGCAGTGGTGTATGAAATCACAGAATCAACTAATGGGTAACTTGCTGGAAGGGACCACATTGGGTCATCTGGTCCAACCTCCCTGCTCAGGCAGGGTCATCCTAGAGCACATTGCTCAAGACTGTGTCCAGACAGATATTCATCTCCAGTGAGGGAGACTCCACAACCCCTCTCCTCAGTCTGTTCCAGTGCATGGTCACCTGCACAGTAAAGAAGTTCTTCCCTATATTTAGACTGAGCTTCTTGTGCATCATTTTCTGCTCATTGCCTCTTATCCTACTGCTTGGCACCATTCGGAAGAGCCTGGCTCCATCCTCTTGACAGCCTCCCTTCAGATATTTGCAGACATTGATGAGGTCCAGCCTGCCGAGGTGCTTCTGAAGGGCTGCACAGCACTCCGGGGTGTTGGCCACTCCTCCCAGCTTTCTGTTGTCAGCAAACTCACTGAGGAGAACTCTGTTCTTNCAGATATTTGCAGACATTGATGAGGTCCAGCCTGCCGAGGTGCTTCTGAAGGGCTGCACAGCACTCCGGGGTGTTGGCCACTCCTCCCAGCTTTCTGTTGTCAGCAAACTCACTGAGGAGAACTCTGTTCTTTGATCCAAGTCATGAATAAGTTAAACAACCTTGGGCCCAGTATAGAACCTTGGGGGACACCACTAGTGACAGTGAAATGCTGGACAACCAGCAACATGTACTCGCAGCCCAGGAAACCAATTGTTTCTCAGGCTGCATCAAAAGCAGCAGGTGGAAGGAAGTGATCCTTCCCAGCTACTCTGCACTAGTGTGACCCCATCTGCATCCAGCTCTGGAGTCCTCAGCCCAGGAAGCACCCGAACTTGCTGGAGCAGAGGAGGGTCATGAGGATAATTGAAGGCCAGAAGTACCTCTCCTATGAGAACAGGCTGAGAAAGTTGGGGTTTTTCAGCATGGAGAAGAGAAGGCTTCAGGCAGACCTTGTGGCAGCCTTCCAATACTTAAGGTAGGCCTATAAGCAAGATGGAAACATATTTTAGCTGGGCCTATTGCGACAGGAAAAGGGTGGTGGTTTTAAAACAAAAGAGGATAGATTCAGAAGTAGATACAAGGAAGATTATTGTGCATTGAGGGTGGTGAAACACTGGGACAGGTTGCCAGAGAGGTGGTGGATGCCCCATCTCTTGAAACATTCAAGGTCAGGTTTGATGCCCTGTTTGACACCTCTGAGCAACCTGATAGAGTTGAAGATGTCCCTGCTCACTACATGGGGGTTGGAACAGCGAGCATTCAAAGGTCTGCTCCAGCCCACACCATTCTATGACTGTATCATTATTCCCTTGGTGTAATCATCTGTACTTGATTGGATAGTTAATTTGCATCAAACAATAGCATCTAAACAGGAGAAGTCAGTAAGACAGCTGTGTAAGTTATTGTTATATATCAGTGGAAAGTATTTTTACAATAAAAGCCTAATTTTGTATTAGTCTGTAAATTAACAAATTTTCTTTGCATAAAGATTTTTGGAAAATATTATTCACTGGGGGAGTAGTACAGCCCAGGAAGAGATTTCACAGAAAGGTTGTGTAATATCTGTCTTTGGAAATATTTCAAAGCCCTGAGCAACCTGATCTAACTTTGAAGTTAGCTCTGCTTTGAGCAACACACTAGATTCCTGAGGTCCCTCCCAACCTAGATTTCTCTCATTGACTTATTTAAATGAGATACACAAAAGTATCTGATTAACAATTCTTGACTGAGATCAAATGTTATTGTAATCAAATACTTTGGGAAGGATTTGAAATAAACTCAGAAGTCTTATAAAGTGCTTACAGGAATTATGTGTTTGATTCATTTCTGTTGTTTCTGTTGCTGGTAAAATTCCTGGTGAAACATGTCCTTATCTTCTTTTGTTCTGCAGAAATACACCTCTAGTTGATAAAATAAGCTCCTACTAATGTAGCGTTTGTGCACAGCAGATTTAAAGCATATAACAGCTGTCACCAGGGCAAGCATTTGGTTCTTGGGAAAGACTTATGTAGAAGAGCCTTGGAACCTAGTAGAAAACTGTTTTAGAAACAAGCTGTTTCACAGTAATTGCTATCTGGTGAAAGTGTTTTGCAGATCCATGAAACAGTTTCTATTTATGTACTACTTCTCAAATTCTATTTGTTGTCACATTGCTTTTGACACAGCATCATACAAACAAAGAAGGTGAAGGTAAAGGCTGAGGGGTAAAAATATGATGAAAACTTAAAATGTGAAAAGATAAAGTAGTCCAAATGATGAAATGTTCTTAAGATTTACTGCTTAGCTCATTTGGACCAGATAAACAACTTGAAAGTGTCTCCATTTGTACATTCCACTACTTCCACCCCCACTATTTTTTTAATTTCCAGTCATGTTTTAAGCAAAAGTATCTTGCAAATGATTTAGTAACTTGCCTTTAGCACAAAGAATTTAACATCACTTTTCAGACAGTCATGTACATTGAGAGATAAGCCATCTCCATTTACTTCAGAACACGGCTAAGCACAAACACATTTGTCACACCACTGCTGACACACTGCGGCATCACTTCCAGAGTCAATTTCCAGTAACTTTTCTGCAATTCTCACATTCATACTGCCCAAGTGCAAGTCATACTGTATCTAAGTAATGAAGAACAGCATGTACCCACTCAAAGCATGGGCTCAGTCAGTTCAAAGTAGTATTGTTATTCATGAATATTTATTCAATTATTTTGAGAAGTATTGAATCATTTAAATTCAATTAGACACATTTTGACTATTCCATTTGAAAATAAAGTCAATGTGAGATATATTTAGCTTAAATGTTTATTAAGAAGGGAATAGCATTTCCAAAAATAATGTAACTTAAGTTAAAGTTTAGAGACAATTTTACTGATTTAGTGGGTCTTCATATATAACTACATCCTTCTAGTGGCTATAATGTTAATTCCTGTGTTAATTATTGCCCATTATTTCACTTGTACTTGCTCCTAAAGGTCAGTCCAAGGTATATTGCAAGGTTAGATACCTCAAGTGTTATATTAATATCTCATTTTAACTCCAGTAAATTTCAGGAAAATTTATACCTGTACTTCATACAGTCAGAAAGTCTCCATGATGTAAACTAAACAAGGAAAAAGGTTTGAATGACTCCTCTGCTCTCTCTGAATACTGGACCCCTCTTCCTGAAATGGAAGGATATGCTCTTGCACCTGATAAGTCTCTTCCCAGTTCTTCAAAATTTATAGATTTTCAGCTCTGGATACAAGAGGTAACTAAAATGAGCTCCTTTGGGTCTCCTCACCCAATCCTCATGAGACTACAGCTGTCCCAGACTTCTGCATCTCATGCATTACAGATCTGGAGATGATAATGTTTCTCTATATTCCTACAGTGGAGAGATACTTTAATGAATGTGGGCTGCTTGAATGCCGAAATGCTGTGAGACACAGAAAAAATGGTAGCTGGTGGATGACACAAGTTAAGCTGTGCACCGCACAGAATTACTTTGCTGTAGTGGGCTGAAGTCTGAGATATGAGGTAAATACTGCATATGTTGGATACCATAGTTGGCAAGAGCAAGTATAACAAAAGTAAATAAAATAAAATAGATGCAAAGCATACAACCAAGAGTCAAAAGGTGCCAGAAAGAGCAATAGCTCTCAGGAAGGAAGAGAAGTGTCAAAATCTGCCTGGATAGCATTTTGTGTACAGAAAGAGATTGTCTGTATAAAACCCTCCAGCTATCTTGTTGTCTTGATGCTGAACTCAGTTTGCTGATGTTCTTTTAGGGAGTGCTCAAACTAGATGCAGCATTCTGATGTAGTCTAGTAAGGGGGCCAAGCAGGGGCATAATTCCTTCTCCTACAAACACAGCCCAGGATACCATTGGCATTCTTCAATGCCAGGGCACACCGCTGGCTCACATTCACCTTGCTGCATTCCAAGACTTCCAGAGTGTCATGGTTTAACCCAGGCAGCAGCCAAGCCCCACCCAGCCACTCACTCACTCCTCTACCAGAGAGATCGGGGAGAGAATCAGAAGGGTGAAAGCTGGAGAACTCATGGGCTGAGATAAAGACAGTTTAATAGGGAAAGCAAAAGCTGTGCACACAAACAAAGGAATTAATTCAGTGCTTCCCATGGGCAGGCAGGTGTTCAGCCATTCCAGGAGAGCAGGGCCCCATCACACATAACAGTGACTTGGGAAGACAAACTCCATCATTCCAAATGTCCCCCCCTTCCTCCTTCTTCCCCCACTTTACACACTGAGCATGGTGCCACATGGTCTGGAATATCTCTTTGGTCAGTTGGGGTCACCTGTCCTGGCTCTGTCTCCTCCCAATCTCCCAAGCACCCCCAGTCTCCTCCCCAGTGTGGCACCACCAAAAGCAGAAAAGGCCTTGGCTCTGTGCAAGCTCTGCTCAGCAACAGCAAAAACATCTCTGTATTATCAACCCTGAGTTCAGCACAAATCCAAACCAGAGCTCTATACCAGCCACAATGAAGAAAATTTCAGCCAAAAGCAGTACACAGGGCATTTTCCACAGCTGCTCACAGGTTGGTCAGCCCCCAGACTGTCTTCCCAAGCAAAATAATTTGCATTTGCCTAGCTGATATTCATTAAACCCTCTGTCAGCCCATCCCTCCAACCCGTCTGTGTGTTTCTGAATGACAGCCCTGCCCTCAAGCATATCAACAGGTCTCCTATCGTGGTACCACCTGCAAACTTGACAAGTGTGCACTCTCACCTCCTTCAGAACATTGATGAGGGTGTAGAATAGGACATGCTTCAGATAGATCCCCAAAGTACTACATTTGTTATCGGCGTTGAAGTAGAGTACAAATCATTACCCATCCACCTTAAGGCCTGGTCACCCAAACTGTTTTCAACTCGCTGAGTTCCACATCCATGTAGACTGCAACAACTGGATGCAAGAGTATGGTGGGAGAGGGTTTCAGAAGCATTGCTAAAGTCAACATGAAGGTCACCTACTGCTATCATCTCCACTCACATCAATAATGGTTAATTATTGATTATTTATTTAATAATAATCATGTTAAAAAAATAAAAATTTAACCAATAGTTATTTAACAAATAAATGGTTAAAGACACTTTTTTTCTAGGATGGAGTTATGAGTTGTACCACCAGATAGCAGAAGCCTTTGCCCAAGACAAAGAAAAGAATTTGCTTTCTTTATTTTTCTTTGCCTGAGATTTCTAAGGGCTTCCTTAAAATTTGGTGCAAGCTAGGTTGTAGCAAAGCAAAACCATAAAAGACAGCATGAAATGGTGACACTGCAGTTCAAGTGGAAAAATTCAATTCCACTGTAGTATTGAATTAGGTCAAAAGTCTTAAACATGATGGACATATTGTTGGGAATTCTAGACACAATGGCAACAGAAGGTCAGTTCTTAAAAGGCCATGTTCCCCTCAGTTCATCTCATCATTGACTATCTGGATACCTGTAAAGTTTGAAATTACAGATCACTGGTAATGTCTGCACTTCTGAGGAAGAGAGAACCTAACAAGAAATTCGAACAATTAAGGCTTCAAGACTTACTGAAAAGAGTCCTTAATACAGCAATACTCATTTGTTTATACAACCCAAAACCTACAGAAGTTGAGAGTATAATACACCTGGGCAGCAATAATAATATGTGTTAGAAACAGTACATATGAAAATTATCATAAAAAATCACTGGCAAACTTGAGGTTACACTTTGTACAGACGACCTGTTGAAATCTGTTACCTAATTCTCTTGGAATACTATGGTACACAAAACTTCTTGGAGGCAAAATAAATCTAACCATATCTGAAAGTCCAAACATCAAGGTTCTTTATTCTCCCAGCCAAAAATTAAATATTTCAGATTCAAAGATCCAAATAAATGAAAGCAGAGTTAATATTAACAGTTATGAAGCCTGTGTACCCATTGCTAGCCGTTATCGGATGTTAAAGAAAGATGGTGGTGAGATTGTTTCAATTTGCCATTGAGTTTTGGTTCATACAATGTGAAGAATGGGAAAAAAAAGTACAAACCATTTTCTGAAGTTTTTTTCCCAAGCAGCCCAAGCACAGTAATGATGGTACCCTCTATAACAGGGCCCCCCTTTGTTTTAAGCAGCTGGACACTGTACAGGCTGTCATTCCAGGACTCGTATTACAGAACGGAGCAACTTTTACTTGGAAGTTGGATAATCCCCTAGGATTATCACCTAGTGGTGATAATGCCAAATTTCGCTTCCAAATTCCTAAAAATTAAACTAGTTTATTTGGTACCTTTTATGTGTACATGGGTGTTAGTGTGCACACAAGCACATATATTTGTGGTTCTGAGTGCCTCCATACAAACTTCCTAGAGATCAAAACTAGATTTGAGACATTATTTCAAAGAATTAGTGCATTTTACCACAAAAAAGAAAAAAATAATCTAACACACCACACACCCACCCCTGAAATAACTGTTACATAAATAATTAGTAAAGTTTATAAAAAGAGATTTTGTCAGATTTGAGGTAAGGAATAAAGACACCTCTAACTTCTCATATGGCCCTTAAAGATGGATTATATTTACTTAAAAATTAACAGACACCAAGGAATCTAGGCTATGAAACAGAAATTCTGCTTTAGTAAATTGATGTGTAGAAAAAATCAGAAAAGCTGCAGAACAAGACCTTGGAAATAAGAATAGATTTTTTTATGACCATATGGTTTGTTTCATCTCATCTGTAAGTCATCTAAAAGATTTGTGTTTTCTTTTTCTAAAGAAAGAAAGGCAGAAGGAAAGAACCCCCTAGTTATCTCCTCTTTTTCCAGTTCCAGATGGGTATATGATATTTCTAGAAAGAATACATCACACAACAGGAAATATATTCAATTCAGATTAATTTGAATATGTTCTTGTTAGATAATAATCCAAGCATAAACATCCACAAATGTTCATTAAGATATCACTGATCAATGTTAGTCTTCCAAAATAAAAATTAGTGTTTCAAACCAGATAGGCTCTTGTATTACATTAACACAAGAGAAACTTGATTGCCTTAGAGCTATCTTGGAGTTTATTACTTTTCAAATTATACCTGGCATGAATATTGTGGACAGAGGGGTAAAAAATATGTGCAAAATAAATTATTGAAAACATTAAAATGAATAATGTATATCTTGTTTTCTTATGAAAATTTCTAGATAAACCAAGCTTCAAATCAATTCAAGTAATTGTGTGCATTTTCTGCACACATGTAAAATAAGAACAGTAGTTTTTAAATAGAATTTTACCCTTTACAAGGCTGTCATGGAAGGACATATATTTAAGTTTTAAAAATACCTCCATTAATTAATTTGGCTATGAACACTTCAGTTATCCTGAATTTAAAACAAAGGAAGAAAAAAGTTATGGACCATTGAGGCATGGAGAAGTATCAGTGCCATGAGGCACCAGGCAAAAAGGAAAGGTAGTGAAATTTCCTTCTTCAGTTCTACCTTTTTCTTGCATAATTAAATAAAAATGTTATATAAGTTTTAGAAGCAATTGTGGAGACTGGTTTTAGCTTAAAAGATTAAAGTATGAATCTGGGCAAGCATTTGACATCTTTTAAGAAATAGCTTCAGCGAGTGAGACAATGTTTTTGTAGTCAAGCATTTGCAGCACTGAAAGGTGAGAAGGGTGAAAGAGGCCTTCTTTCATATATCATTAAATGTTCCTTTATTTCATGAAAAGCAGTAAGGAGGATTCAGAGATAGAATCATAGAACAGCTTGGGTTGGGAGGGTCCCTAATGATCAAGTTCCAACCCCCCTATCAAGGGCAGGGACACCTTCGGCTAGACCAGGTCAGTCAAAGCCCCATGGAACCTGGCCTTGAACACTTCCAGGGATGAGGCAGCCGCAACTTCTCTTCGGAATCTGTTCCAGCCCCTCACCACCCTCACAGTAAAGAATGCCTTCCTAATATCTAGTGTAAACCTAACCATCTTCAGCTTAAGGCCATTGCCCACATTGCTCCACTACACATCCTTGCGAAAGGTCCCTCTCCAGCTCTCTTGTAGGATCCCTGCAAGAACTGAAAGGCTGCTATAAGGGCTTCCCAGAGCTTTCTCTTCTCCAGGCCAAACAACTTCAACTGTCTCCTCATAGGAGATCAACTTAGTGCCCTCCTCTGGGTTTGTTCCAGCAGGTCAATGTCTTTCGTGTGTTGGAGGCCACAGAGCTACTTACTCTCAAACATCCCACTAATCATACAGACAGGAGACTAATCTGGGAAGTAGAAAACAAACTTCAGTCTCTTTAGAAACAGATGGAACTGAAATTCAGCCTTACTCACCCAGTCTAATCATGAGTCTTGAGGAAAAGTATGGTCACTCCTCCTGGTACAATGTTGTGCCAGAGTAGTGTAGTCTAAGACACAGGTATTTACTTCCAAACTTTAGTGAGCTTGGATAGAAGCCAGGCACCCAGCTTCTTCTCACAGGCAAACTTTGAGGTTATGTGTACGCACATTAACAATTGCTCAAATGCTTTGGCAGCTTTCTAAGGAAAATGTTAGTGATCCAATCAGATACTCATGAATTCAGAAGGAAATGAACTGAAGCTTGGAGAATCGTGTTTTCTCCCTCAGCATTCAATTTTTATTTATACATCTAAGCATTGGTGCATAAAATAGGGATAAATATATGGAAATTATTAACATGAGGAGTTATGAAGGCACAAGAGGGAAAAATCCATCAGTCATTTTGATAGCAGTGAGAGGGTGATTCTAATAGAGGAAAGCGCTCTCTCTATAATGCAGGAGAAATAGGTACCAGTGGAAGGGGGACCAAAGATCAAAGGCACAGCTTTTCAATGCACAAAATGAGAGAATTACACATTTGGCTTCACTAATTGATACTCACTCAAAATTTCTGCAATAATCTCTGCATACTTCTGTTTTTCAAAATCATTGTTGCTCTTCCCTAGCATCTCTGATGTACTGAGAAACCCAAATATTATACTCTGATCTAGTTTTGAGCAGAGTTACTTTAGCTCAAATTAACTGTTAGGAAGAGTTCGGCTTCCTTTTGAAAAATACTTCATTCCTTTCATTCTGCAAATGGTCCTAACTGAAGAACCACACTGGAGACTGAAAAAAATAGATACGATTTTCCTGAACACTGCAGGCTAAACAAGGAAAGGATGCTTTTCAGTGGTGAGGAAAAGATGATTCCCTCTTACAGTTCCTAGTACAGTTCCTAGGGATTGGGGTGTTGGTTTGCTTTGGATAAAGGCAGCCTGCCCTGAGGATGGAAAAGAGGTTTTTTTGCTCTAAGGCACTTCTCCCAGTTAAAGGGAGAAGCAAAGAAGAAAGAAACTAACAATCAGTTTCTGGGTATCAGCCAAGGAAAGATATGCCTGGATCCATTAGGCTGAGAAGGTTTCATTGTGTAACTGTTCTAAAAGATTAAGTAGCATGGCTGACTTCAAACTAAAGAACCTGTATTAGAATTACAGCATTCTTTGATGTAAGTGACTGACAACAGACTGCAGATTGTACTGCACAGGCCAGTATGATATCTTGTCATGTTGTAAAGGTGACTCAATAGGCCAACAGCCAGGGAACACTATTTAATATCACAGTTTGTACTGAAGAAGTAAAATTGAACAAAATTGAAACTACAAATGTAGTGAAAATACAATTGAAAATACAATACATCAAATGTATTGAAAGTACATTTGAAAATCAAAAAGGACTTTCCTTTGCTTAGACACAGGTCTAAATTTAAGGTGGCAGGAGACAAAAGTCATAAATAATACTGCATTCTTTCATAGCCTACAGTGCCAATGGAAAAAATACCCATAATCCCATTAGACACAACTGAAGATAAGATTTTGAAAACCAGCACTGTTTTAATACAATTTTCTCTCTCTCCTCTGACTTATACAAAAGTAAAAAAGCTCTCCACATCTGAAAGTAAGATTTCATATGCACTAAAATTTCCACCATCTTCCACAGGAAGAGCAGAGCTTTGCTTTGGAATTCTTACATACCTTTCTTCACTGCTCTGTATAATCAAATGTAGTAAATGTGAGAGTAGCAAGAGAGAACACTTCATATCTTCACTGTATTTCAGTCCAGCAAAGAAGTCACAGCTTACGATTCCTATTCAGAGAGATAAGGTCAGATAGGACTGGGTCACCTCATCCAATTCAGCGTATCAGAGGATATTACATTTGAGACCTCTCCGTTTAAGTCATTCAACTCCAAAATAATTTCTGTGCTATTTCTTTTTTAATGTGAACCATGCTATTCCAGCATCATTGCCACCAATAATGCGTACAGAGGCAAATAGTCCTTGCCCTTCTCCTTGTATTTAAATGGTGAAATATTTCATTTGCATTTGATGACACAGTATTAGCCTAGGAGTTCATATAAAGATTCTTGCCTATGAATTTCCCCAAATTTCACAGTTAGAGATTGAGTGCATAGCAATCCTATTCCCTATCTCTGGATTCATGACATTGTGACTTCCTGTACGAAACCATATTTTGCTTCAAAAGACCCACTTTACCAAGTGATATAGGTGATTATTAGCACTACTTACTCTTCCAACCCTTTTAAATAATCCCAGAATGAGATTATTCCAGGTCACAGATAGAAAAGTGATAAAGAAATATAACACTTTCAGTGATGAATCCCCCAATATTTTTTAAGATCCACCAGTCAGTTTGTGACAGACCTTTATTTGGTCTGTCAATACTACAGAACAATAATATTTTTAATTGAGATTCTATTTAATAATAAATTAAGCCTTAGAGATATTTACTTATTACAACTATGTCCTTATTTTTATTAATTTAATTTATAGCCTCCTCGGAAAAAGTCATGCTTGACAAGATATATTTTCATGAATCTTTGTCATCTGAATAGTGTAGCAGCTTTTCTGTTATTTTGCCTCAGACTGGGAGAATTCAATTGGCTTATAAAAATATCTATGTTGCCTATGTATTTTCCTTTAATGAGCCATATAATCTTCAGTAGTGATTTCTATATCCAAAAACCAGACAGGTTTTTGGAATAGCAGTTTCCAGACCTGGTAGTATGTAGTTACAAATCAGTTTAAGCATAAATCCTCTAGTCACTGAGATATCACTCACTGAGTATACAGAGAACAGTGATTTTAATTTAAAGCAGAAGTATTTGCTATACATGCAGTTGTCTTTTATAAAAGCTAATATAGCATACAAAAATGAGCATTATTGATCACTCCGCTTTCCTACCTAATGTACAACCCTGCCTCATCCTCACCCTTGCATTACAGGATCATTGTTTAAAGGTTATTCTTCCAGAATCATCCATCCCTTCCAAAATCAAATACAACGGCAAAGAAAGAGAAGAGGGCAATTTAATACATTTTTTCCTGAAACAGAAGACTGGATTGCTAAGAACAAGCAATGAACTTCACAAAACAGACAAATGTAAATGTCTCCACTTTAACACAGCTGTGCTCTTACTTTCCCTGCTAGAAAAATGATCTTGTGTCTTTCCCTTAGGGCAGGTGGTCACGTTACGATGTTCCTGTGCTCCAAACCAGAGTTTATCCCCACCACATAATACAGACACTTCTGAACAGCAGTTTGGGGAGGAGGAGCTAACTTGTAGTGCTGCTTGGGTCTATAATGGCATACATTCATAGAGGAAATATTATGGCAATGCAGAGAAAAACTGAGCAAAAATGTTATTCCTCTCTCCCATGCTCAGGTTTAAAAAGAACCATTGATTTTTAGCCTAAGAAGAAGCCATTACTATTATATAACTATCCTAATGATTCCAATAAAAATAATTTTTTGAGTTAATGGAAGAGAATCTTCAACAAATAAGGACATCACCAGGTGTCTCATAGACTTCATGAATTCTACAGCATTTTGTGGCAGGTATAATTCAGATACCATATGCTATGCACAAAAATAAGGAAATAAAACCCAACATGTTTAGATCAGTAGGCAAAAAAATGCCAAAAATATCTCTATTTGCACTGAGACAGTAAGAAACAAAAAAGACAGAAATGGTTATGAGTCATTGCTAAAATATCGCTGCCTCTGTGAAAGCCAGATAGGGACAGAATATATGAAAGTAACTAGTCAGCATGTGTGAGGGAAGCCCACACCAAGATAAAACCATTCCAAAACACAAATTCTGTGAAATGCATTAGGAGAAGCTTGTCTTTTGCAATACTTGACAGAAATAATCCTTAGCTTATGAAACCTACAGTGCTCAAGCTGCAAAAATTCCATTGGTTCTGTAGAGAGACAGTGACTTAAAGAAGATAAACTAAAACAGAAACTCATTCCCATCCCCCCGCAAAACTGGTGGCATACGTACTACTCCCAGATTGTATGGAAGTGTAAATAAATTCTACATTCTACAGATATATTTTGTTTTTGTTAAAAAATAAAATAGCAAGTTTGTCTCTTAAGAGACAGAATAGCATTGGTTTGAACTTCTAGTAGAATGCCTGGAGTTACAGCATTGCACTGCTGTGCTGATATTTGTTTTCTTCTTCTTCATACGTCAGCTTGATTTTGAAACAATATTTCATGGCAAGTGGTATTAGATGAAATATTTATTATCTTGCTAAAATGCGGCACACTATCTGAATTTCTTTTCTCTTATATCAGTGTCCCTTGTACATGGTCTGGCTGCCAGAAACTAGAGCAACAACTAGTAGGTTTTGATTTGACAGTTCTTAAAGACGAAAGGAGAAGTCTCTGGTTTTAGCCTTCGTTTAGTTTTTTATTAAGAAAGTATATCTTTCTCATTAGTTCTGCTTTGTGAAAAAGGCCAAAACACATGTAGAACTGAACTATGCACAACAAACACTAAAGATATGACTCATTCTCCATTTGAAAATGTGTATTATTGCAAATCAGATTCAAGGCCATCTAAGGAACCTGAGTGCACCAAGTCCATGGGATCTGATAAGGTTCATCCACAGGTCCTGAGGGAGCTGGCAGAAAAGATTGGAAGTCTTGAAGTTTTGAAAAATTGTGTCAAGTGAAATTCATGATGACTGATAAAAGGGAATTATAACTCCCACTTTCAAAGAGGGAAAGGGAAAACTCAGGGAGCTGCTGCCACTCAGTTTCACCTCTGTGCCCGGATCCTGGAGCAGATTCTCATGGAAACTATGCTAAAGCACATGGAAAATAAAGAGGTGATTGGTAACAGCCAACATGGCTTTACTAAGGGCAGATCATGACTGAAAAAGTTGCTTCAGCACTGGTAGATGGGGCAGAGCTGCTGACATCCCCGTCCTGGACTTATGCAAAGTGTTTGACACTGCCCCACACGGCATCCTTGTCCATAAATTGGAGAGACATGGATTTG
>VZRF01004452.1:0-101997 GCA_013396875.1 Vireo altiloquus
GACCCAGCACTTGGCCTGGTTGACCCGGGAACAATTGATCTCGTCCCATCGATCCAGCCTGCCCAGAGCCCTCCACAGAGCCTTCCTGCTCTCCAGCAGATCAGCACTCAAGCCCAAATTGGTGCTGTCTGGGAACCTACTGAGGGTGCACTCGGTCCCCTTCATCCAAACCATCAATAAAGACATTAAACAGAGCTGGGTCCAGCTGAGCCTTGAGGAATGAAATTTATTAAATCTAACAACTAGGCCTTCCCCTTTAAGGTAACCTCAGACTAGCTCTATCCTATTATTTTCTGCATGACTACACACAGAGCTGGAGCAAGTCCAAAAGGTGCCACTGTGTGATTTAGCCCCAAGTCTGCCTGGCTGGTTCAGTAATAAATTCAGGAGCCACATGATATTTGATATGAGCTTTTTTTTTCTGCTATGGGAAGAAGGCAGAAGTGTAAAGCTGGAAGACTGCAATAAATGCCAACACTTTCAAACAAATATCCACAATATCCACACATTATTTGTTCTTGCAAATAGTCATATTGTTCATAACTGGACACTGTTCCTAGCAAAGACTAATGCTAAGTTTTCCCAGGGCCAGTTTTGCAGTAGGTATTCTCTGGAGTTTACCCCTGCTGCCCTGGATGATTACTTTGTGGGGGAAAAAAAAAAAAAGTAACTTTTCTTTGCATGTTAAAAGAAATTTCTGAAAATTACTGGAAGTGCTCAGTGTTTATTCTTTCGTTCAGCTAATACTTAACAAGTATAGATATTAGTATTTTTAATTTTCAGACAGAAATAGCACTGTCATCATTTGAGTACAGTATGGTGTGCAGCAGATCTGAACTTGAAAAAAAACATCTCCATCACAGCAATTCTATATATGATTTTTATAATTGATTTGTTTTTTTTATTTATGTCCTTGTGTTATTACAGCAGACTACTTTAGAGAGAAAGGTAGCTGAATCAGCAGAAGACTTGGACTTCATCAACCTCAAGAGTTCTCATTAGGAAATAAAGTATAGAAGTTTGAAACTTTAAAGTTAAACAAGAAATTGCTGCTTTACAGCTTTACAGCTGCTGAGTTCCCTTCAGTTCTTTCAAGAACACTTGTGGGTTTGCTGCTCATAAAAGGACTACCCTATGCATCTGCCCTCTAAGTTTCTTAACGGAATTGTAAGTGATGTCTTCAATATTTGGTTTAAGATGCTCTGCTTTATCTTTCTAATGCTGTCTTTTCACCTGTTTCCAGATAACATAATTATTAATCTCACTAAGCAAAGTAAGCTCTCTAGTGGCATTACAGCTATGCAGGGCACCAGAGACACAAGGGACAAAGGAAATTGCTACATTAAGACATTTTCAGACTGTCCTGTACATCTTTGAATAATAAAATATATTTTTATCATGTGAATTTGCATTGTCAGTGACTGCAATACAAAGTTATTTTAAACTGCAGTGGATTGCAAAGTTCTCTGGGGACAGTGGAGGAGGGACAACATCACTACCCGGACTGAATCAGGCTGTGTGTACTATAGACCAGGCTTCATGATCTTTTCATCTTCAGAAACACATCAATTATTAGCTCTTCAAGTCATGTGAGAACAAAAGAATTTTCAGCTGTACTTGATTCTAAATTTGCTCAAAGAAGAGTTTAAAAGCATGAATCCAAAAATATCCTTATTACTGGAAAAAAACCCACAGAAAAATCCTACACATATGAGTTACCATTTTTGAACAGTCTGAAGTGTCAGTTTTGTTCCCTGACAGCTTAAACCCTCAAGAGCTGGTGAGTAGGACACAGAGAAAGGCATGATCTGATCCTTCTGCAAAGCTCATGGAGATGTCATCAGGCTTTCAGAACAGTAATGATTCTGATGCCAAACCATCAGGTAGAAAGGCAGAGAGATGGCAGATGTGAACCAGCAAGATCTGAACGCTGGTGTCCCTCAGGATCTGAGTCCAGGGCAGCCTCCCCCATTGGGTTTATGGCATCAGGGCTGGCACACACCCGCAGTGCCAGTGGAGTAAATCAGGTCTGAGACACTCAGAATTCTGAAATCCAAGCACAGCTCAGCTGGAGCACACCCATCACGCACACACTGGCACAGCTACGGGCAGTAGGCCAAGCTTCCCTGTGTGCTGGGGCGGCGGCTGATCTGCTGCAAGGCCAAGCGGGAAAGCAGATTTCTGTGCCAACCCGTGGAATAATCCAGGCCTTTCATAGAAACAATAGTGAGCTTTCCTAATATTTCTGACTCCTCACATCTGTCACTCCAAAGTAAAGCAGCCTCGCCCTGTTCCTCCCCTTGACCTGCTGGGGAATAGCCGAGAGCAAGGGCAGAGCTGGGAGAGGAGGAGCTGAGATCGGACTCTGTTCCCGAGGACATGCGGGGTTTGTTCCGGGGCTCAGATTGTCCCTCCTACTGTACAGGAAAAAGGTGAGCTTGGGAGCGTGCTCGGGAGCCACACAGCTTCTTAAAGTTGTTGGTTTAGGCCACTGCTGGCAGATCTGAGAGCGTGAGATGCTTGGAAACTTATGTTTTAGTTCCTGTAGTTTTCTGTGCATTTGAGAGTAATGTAAATATTCAGGTCCTCTCGGGGTTTTTTTGTTTGGTTTGGGTTTATTTTTTTTTACATTTTTGTGGGCCTGCTTCTAGCAACAATGAGAATAATTTATAAAAAAGCAGGTTAATGAATTCTGATTCTGAAAAGCTTCTTTCACATCTTATTTTTAATTGAGTAAATTTGGAACCAATTAAGACAGCAGAAACAATTGTTATGGGGCGGTATCAGGTGGGCTTCCCATTGAATTTTATTGCTGATACAGGCAAATTTTGTGGGACTGGATTAAATGGTTCATCTGAAAACAACAAATAGACAGCCGCCTCAGAAAGAAAAGCCTTTAAATTGCATTTTATATGAGTAATTGGAAATGCTTATTCACCATAAAATAGCCACAGAGCACCACCCTGTGGGGATTGCCATCCCTGGGGTTTCTAGTTGTTTATCACTCCACATTTGCAGTCTTACCACAAATAATTAGGAATACACTTAGCCTTCCCTGTGCAGACATCAGTGGTTTTTACAGAGAGCAGGGTGGTCTGTCACTCAGTCATGGTTACCTGAAGAGGCTGCAGCCTGCAGCCATCCTGAGCTGCATTCAGAGCAGTACCAGCTCTCAGGAAGTGACACAGTTGTTCCCATTGTCATTCCCTCTCCTTCTTATCTCCTTCCACCCAGTACTCAGGGAGGAGAGAGAAGACTGTTCCACATTTGATTTTACCGGGCTGGAGGAGGCTTGAGAGCTCAGCCCACTTCAACAGCTGCTGGTACCAAAAGGATCCCAGGAAGAGCATCTGAGGAGGTACCTGAAAGACTCCTGCAGCAGTGAGATCCTGTACCACAGCAGATCAGGCACACAGGAATCACCTCCTGAGGGAAGGGAAATAACCAGGAATTTTTAAAACCATTTGTCACCTTTCATTACTGAGATTTTTCCACTGCACCTAAGTGTGCCTGCATTCATGCAAGGTTTTTTCAGTTTGTTTTCTTTTGGTTTTTTTAGAGAAAATGTTTGCAGCCTATTTTGATTGCCCAGGAGGCCCAGAAAATCTCTATATGAAAGAAGTGATGAAACCAGATCCAGGAGAAGGAGAAATTCTTGTGAAGGTTTCTGCCAGTGCTCTGAATAGAGCCGATTTACTGCAGGTATGTATATGTTAAGCAGTTTTATGCACCTAGAAACAACACAGACTTTTCAAGTCCCTCTGTGAAGTCTTGACAGATCTGATGAGCTAAAAGAGTTTAGACCTGGTGAGCATTTGGATGGAAGAGTTCATAGAGCTGAAAGAAGAGATGTCTGTTGATTCAGCAGATAAATGCTTTTATCTGAGTTAGTGCAGTGCTGGGCTGGCGTGGAAATGCAGATGCCTTTCAACAAAAAATGTAAAACCAAAGCTCTGGTCTTTCTAGATCTTAGACCCTTTTCTGGGCATTTGAGATGAAAAGGCAGTGTTCCAATGGCACAGTTCCAGTGGGAGAAAATTATTCAAATTCACATTCAAATTATTATTTTGAGCTGCAAGCCATGCTCTGCAAATGGAGACCATAGTACATCCACAGCAGGGATTGGCCTAGACAAAGCGGAGTCACAAATATTTCAATTTATTCTTACTTTAAGAATAAAACTTAAAAAGAATAATACTTAAGAAGCAAGAAGTGTTTCCAGAGGATAGAATATCCTCAAATTACTGCAACATTTGCACAGTGCAAAATCAGGATGAAACAAACAGGAATTTAGGCTGGAGACATGTGAATGAAATACTGCAGGTCATTACACTCATTGATGTTTGGCTTTTTCTTCCTTGCCCTCTCTTTTTTTTAATTTCAGAGGAGAGGGAAGTATCCTCCCCCCAAAGGAGCAAGTGATATTTTAGGCCTAGAAGCAGCTGGGAGTGTGGCTGGGCTGGGTCCTGGCTGCTCGGGCCGGTGGAAGATCGGCGATGCAGTGATGGCTCTGCTCTCTGGGGGAGGCCAGGCACAATACGTGACGGTGCCCGAAGGCCTCCTGATGCCAATTCCCAAAGACATGACTTTTACTCAGGCTGCAGCCATTCCCGAAGCCTGGCTAACAGCATTTCAGCTGCTCCATTTTGTAGGTGAGAGGCACATTTGCCCATTTACCCCACCAAAACAGCTCATCTTCCTTTGTGTTACAAAATCCTCTCTTTGTTGCCTTCACCTGAATGTTGTTTGCCTTCAAAGAACCTTTTCTCTGTCACTTTCTTCCTGTGTGTCAGAATCTCATATGCCAGACACAAATCTGAATCTTGACCACATCTCCCCAGTGCCAGCCTACCCTGCTGATTGCATATGTACATGGAAGGATATGGAAATATGGTCAGGCTTCTTTTTGTCTGTATTTCTCAGCTTGAATCACTGAATGGTTTGGGTTGAAAAGGATCTTAAGGATCGTCTAGTTCCACCTCCCTGCCATGGACAGGGACACCTTCCATTAAGCCTAAACCCTGAAATTATTCCCATGTTCTCCACACACATGAAAACACATCTTCTATGGATTTGGCTTCACTCTATGCATGACCCTGTCATAAACTTTATCACTAATTGCCTATGGATCTACAGTAGGAAACATCTTGTGCCTTGTTTAACAGAGATACTAACTGTAGGTAAAATCCACTCTGAGCTTATTTAAAACAGACAGAAGCCCACACTCCTTGATTTTAAAAAATGCTGCGAAGGTAATAAACAGTAGCACTGGCCAAGGTTTTCCTCAGATGAGAAATACCCTTCTTCCACACTCTTCGGCAGTAGCATCTAAAAGATCCAAAAAGGAATAAAAGTTCCAAACTTAACTTCCCTGAAGACTTGCTTTGAGAATTGTTGCTTCCTAGGGATCAGTGGGAGGCTACTTGGTGCCTCATTTTCAGCAGCAATTGGTGGAACACAAATTAATGCAATAGGTGGTAAAAAGATTGGTAGAACTGGTCCTTAATGTTACCCAGCATTTCTGGTATTTCTCCATTTCTGAGTGCCTGGTTTCTGAGTGTGAACATCCTCCAAGTGTGTTTTCTACTGATGGTATAAAAAGGCTGTGACTGCACTCACTCAAGCATCTTGGTCACAGAAGCCCAGGACTGCACAGGGCCAAGACAAAGTCCTTCCAACTGAGGCTTGTTAAATGATGTCCTGTCAGCACATTGCGACCTCTGCTACTTCTGGATTTGTCTCTTTTATGAAGGCCATGAAGATGTAAACAAAGCCCAGTGAAGGGCATCTCTTTCAACCTTCTCTTCAGTATCTTCCAGACTGTTGATGTTTTAATCCAAAGGTGATGCCCAAAGGGTGACCACTTTCCTTATGCCCTCCTCCAGGTAAAGTACAGGAGGGTGAGAGGGTGCTCATCCACGCTGGAGCCAGCGGGGTTGGCATGGCAGCCATTCAGCTGGTGAGACTGGCAAAGGCTATTCCCATTGTGACAGCAGGAACTCAGGAGAAACTGGAAGCAACAGCAAACACTGGAGCAGCTGCAGGGTTCAACTACAAGATTGAAGACTTCAGTAAAAAGGTCTTGGAGTTCACCCAAGGTAAACAACTCACTGTGAAAGTGTGAGTGAACCTCCCAACGTGTGCACATACACTCAGTTTCAGCTGTCTCTCGGTGAGGGAGCAGACAGTAGTGACCCTGTTAGCACAACCTGACATCCTGTTCAGCCCAGAATGGGCCTTTCCCTTATTTAATTGTGGTGTTTTCTGCATGGGCTCTTTTTGTCTGTGTCACTTGGGGCATATTGTGCCTTGTTATTGCTGCTTCCCCAAGGAACTGTGGGACCAAATCCACACACTTTGTGTTTGAATCATTACAGAATCGTAGAATGGCCTGGGTTGAAAAGGACCTTAAAGATCATCCTGTTCCAAACCCCTGCCATGGGCATGGACACCTTCCACTAGACCAGGTTGCTCAGAGCCCCTGAGTCCAACCTGGCCTTGAACACTTCCAGGGATGGGAATCCACAGCTTCTCTGGGTAACCTGTGCCAGGGCCTCACCACACTTAATTATTGAACAGTTAGGAAAATGTAGCTTTTCTAAGCATTTGGGGTGGTTTACGCCTGAGTCTGTTTATGATGATTCTTTTCTTTTGTGCCTGATTCTGTAGTTCCTTACAAATCACTGTGCCAAGTCCTATTTTCAGTAGGAAGATCTAAATAAAATTTGCAGGGTTGATTCTGTACCTATAAATAATGAGGTTTTAGTTTTGCCTCAAATTATCTTACCCTTAATGCAGCTTGACTTCATTGCTGAAATCTCTTCTGTTTCTACTTGAGGTTCTGGAGTAGATATTATTTTAGATTGTGTTGGTGGCTCATACTGGGAGAAGAATCTCAACTGTCTGAATACTGATGGCCGGTGGATTATTTATGGACTGCTGAGTGGAGGTGACGTCCATGGGGATTTGCTGGCAAGGCTGCTTTCCAAAAGAGCCAGCATCCACACGAGCCTGTTACGGTCCCGAGACAAGGAGGCAAGTAGTGGCTATCAGCAGTGCATGCTGTTTGATCTTAAAATCACTGACAGTTTTGAGAGCTTTCTTTTAAAATCAGTGTTAAACACATCCTTTTGGATAGGGCCAAAAAAGCCCCACCTTAAACTGTTACTACATACTTTGGAACGTGTCACAAAGTTAAGTTATAATGTCCCTTTTCTATTTTTATCAAATTGCTTCCTGAATGAGAGTAATGACACACAGGATTTCTTAATGTGCTTAATGAGTACCGTAATTTAGATATTTGGCCTAAGAAGAAATAAAGCTCCAGTGATTGGGCAACTTGATCAAGTCTGAGGAGGGAAAATAAAAATATCAGGTCACTTTTCAAAGTAGAAACCAAGGCCATTTGGATGCGGAGTTAAGAAGGAAAACTCACTTTATGTGGAAAATTCTTATATGATGGTAAAGACAGGCAGTGCAGGGCCCTAAGGTAGATTTTGTGCATAGTTTAAGACAGAATATTTATAGTAACTTTTTCAGTTTGAATGGTTCTGCACTGAGGTTACACCACTTGCTTTGGAGAATTTAATTCAATTAAGATGTAATAAACCTGAAAGCTTTCTTCTTTTACACCTGACAGGTATTTTTATCTCAATTTCACTGTGAGAATGTCAGAAGGTGTCTCCTTGAGGGCTGTCTGCATTTTAAACGCCGTGCTCAGAGACATCTCAGTCAGTGAAATGATGGAAATAACCCTGCAGGTGTTTTCTTTCCCCAGTACAAGGAGCGGCTGGTGAGAGCCTTCACAGAGGAGGTGCTGCCCCATTTTTCCGAAGGGACTTCCCCGCGTCTCCAGCCCCTCGTAGACAGCGTTTACCCTCTCCACGCCATCGCGGAGGCACACAGGGCTATGGAAGAAAACAGGAACATCGGCAAAATCGTCATCGAAATTCCCGTTTGCTTCAAGAAAGGGCCGCTGCAGTAGCTGCTGTGGGACAGTCACTGCGGGGGCTGCACTGCGGCCATCCCGCCGCTTCTGCTCCGAACCGGGTGCAGAGTCTTGTGGGTGGCGAGGCAGGGGAAAGCATGAGGAAGCATTTATTAAAGAGGTTCCTGTTGCAATTCTGGTACCGCGCATCGAACGTGAGGGGCCGGGACGGGGGCGGGGCTGGGACCGAGGTCACGTGGGCAGGGCGGGGCCCGAGGTCACGTGGGCAGCCCCGTCCCGGCTGGCGCACTGCCGCTTCCCGCGCGGTGCGCGCCGGGATAGATCCGCTTCCGTGAGGGGAGCGCGCGGTGCACGCCGGGACAGGTCCGGGTCTCCTGGCCATCGCTCCCGGTCCCCGCCGCTCTCTCCGCTCCAGGCTCGGTCCCCGCCGTTGTCTCTGCTCTAGCCTTCTTCCCCGCCGGTGTTTCTGTCCCAGGCCGCGGCCTCCACCCACTTCCCGCCGCCATGGCGATGCAAGCAGCCAAACGAGCCAACGTGAGTGCCTTGCCCTGTCCTGTTCACTCCCTGCCGGGCTGGGCTTCGGCTTCATCCCGCATCAGGCACCTCGGTGCTCTGACGGGAACCCGGCAGGAGGGTGGATTTGGGTAATGTTTAAGGCCCCTTTCAGTCCCAGCCACTCCGTGGTTCAGTGATTCCATGATTTAGCTTGTAGGCTGCTGGGTTTAAGGTTTGTAATACGTGCCTTAGGTCTAACACACCGCCTGTCCTTCCCCCATCAGATCCGGCTCCCTCCGGAGGTCAACCGGATCCTGTACATCAGGAACCTGCCGTACAAAATCACGGCCGAGGAGATGTACGACATTTTTGGGAAGTACGGGCCCATCCGGCAGATCAGAGTGTGAGTATTTGCAGGTTCTTCGGTCCGTGGAGGGTTTCAGGTGCTCCAGTGTCAGTGTTCTTGCCGCAGTGGTGGCAACTGGGTTTGACAGCTGAAAAGGTTCAGTGCCCTGGAGCAGCGCCCTGACTGCCACAGGGGGATGTGATGGTGCTCTTAACAAATGAACTTGTTCGAAAATGATTCTGCTGGCAGGTGGGGAGGAGCTTAAATTTGAAATGAACTCGGGGAAGTTGATAAAATAGGAGAGACTCGTTTGCTTAAGTAAGCTGAGGTTTTACCATGACTTGGGGTAAAAATAGGAAAGGCAGAAGCTAAGAACAGACTGTTTTCCTGTTTTATGAGTAATTATGAGTAGTAATTAACCAGTTGCAAAACAGAGATGTTGCTCTTGCTGGACCTGTGAACTAGAAATGAATACCAGCAGCAACCCGTGTGTGCCACAGACAGGATGTCCTCAAGCCGTACAGGGTCTGGATAGTGGAGATGTGACTGTGCCTTTGGTTCTGAAATGCATGGAGATTGTACATGTCTGCAGCATGTCTACATGTCTGAGGTTCTTCTCCTGGTTAGTTCCAATGCTGAGGACCTGAGCTTTGATCATCACAGGGGTGTTGGTGTTGGAAGGGACCTTAAAAACCATCTCATCATTCCAACCCCCTGCCATGGGCAGGGACGTCTTCCACTAGACCAGGTTGCTCTGAGCCCCATCCAACATTTCTAGGGATGGAGCATCCACAGCCTCTCTGGGCAGCCTGTTTGAGTGTTCATTGTGTTCAGTGAGTTTTACAGAGTTGCCCTCAGTGAGCAAAGGACACCAAGGGGACACGAGCTGCTGGTGCCATGCTGGGAGGTGACACCAGACAGACCTTGTTCAGGGAAGCACAGACAGGAGAAGTGGCTGAAGGAACAATGGGCAGTGTAAACACTGCCTGGCTAAATAGGTGGAATTCTTTGCTAATGAGCATAAAGAAGAGCTATTACTTAAGTTTTCTGAAAACATGTGGGCTAGAACAGCATGACTGGAATGTATCGAGAATTAGGACATATCAAGAGTTTTCCACTGGAGCAACGTGCATCCAGTGGTTTGTTCAGAATTACTAATTAACATTGCTTCCCACAGAAATCCCAACATCATCAGTGACAAGGCATAGCATGTAAGCCCCTTTGTAAAGGCTTTTGTGCTTTGTGCAGTTTTTATCCCATTCCCCTCCTTGCTTTTGCACACACCTCAGTGTGGATACATGTGATACCAATTGTCCTTGGCAGTTCTCAGAAGCACCTTAGAGGCAGTTATTCTGGTTATTAAGTCTCTATAGGTGTCTTTTAGTCAATACCTTTGGGATCTGTAAACTCTGCAGCCTTGCACACAGGCTTACTGTTATGTGGCCAGACATGTGTCCCATCCCTCAGGCAAAGGGCATGGAACTGCTGCTCCCGTGGGTGGTGCCTTGGTAGTGGGCTTGCACCAACAGGGCTGTTTTGAATCTCTTAAATTGACTTTGTGATATGCCAGGAGCCCTGTTTTATCTTAGAGCCACATCTGATCCAGCCAGCCACTAACTGACAGCCAGGTCTCGTAATATTAAATAAAAGCTAATTGCTATAATGAAGACTTAAATTACTTCCAGACATATGACAGCCCTGATAAAAGCTTCTGATAGTTGTTGTGGAAAGGTGCATTTCCCTTATGGAGCAAAATACAGAACATTTTCCTGTTGTCTCTGGCTCTGAACTGTTTGGTGTGGAAAGCAGGGATGTAGTTTAACACCTAGAAAAAAAAGATTGTTTTTAGTGAAGTTGTATTCGTTCAGCTAATCTTAGTCACTGTGAAATAAATAAACTATTTCTTGTTCATTTTATGTAACCTTGGATCTGACCTTGCTCTGCAGTGGGAATACTCCTGAGACCAGAGGAACAGCCTATGTGGTCTATGAGGACATCTTTGATGCCAAGAACGCCTGTGACCACCTGTCAGGGTTCAACGTGTGCAACAGATACCTCGTGGTTCTGTACTACAATGCAAACAGGGTATGTGCATCTGGGCTGGGGAAGTCACCTCTGAACAGAGCTGTCACAAGAAAACAACCCCAACATCAGTTTGTAAACACAGCTGCGTGTGTGTTTTTAAGAAATAAAATCCAAACTGTTAGAGGGAGTGAATGGGATACACAGTCCCATGTTTCGTGGGTGACTTGTGTGCAAAAAAAGTACTTTTGGACAAAGGGTGTGAAAAACATGTTTGTGAGGAGTGTACTCTGGAGAAGAGGGTGCAGAGGCTCCACAATTGCACAGCTGCAGCAGGAGCTGAGATCTTGTTTATGGGTAAAAATTCTCCAGTTCTTGGTGTCTTCCCTGTTACTGATGGCATGCAGGCCCCGTGACATTCTCCAGGGCAAGAATCAAACAGCTCTGTGTGTGTGTGTGTGATGGTGATACAGGGAAATAACTTGTCATGAGATGAGAGACTTCTTTTGTCTTCTGACATCTTTTATTTTCCTAATTACAGGCATTCCAAAAGATGGACACAAAGAAGAAAGAAGAACAGCTTAAGCTTCTCAAGGAAAAATATGGAATTAACACAGACCCACCAAAATAAACTGTTGTTTTTCAGAAAACTTTCCAAGCACTGCCGTCGAGTTCTTGGCCTAAACATAGGAATTTTTAACAAAGTCTAATTTTTTTCTCTTATAAATTTGATAAGCTGCAAAATGAGTCTTTATATCTTCAGATTAGAATTAAATAAATGTAGAACATGGGGAGATCTGCTTTAATATATCCCCCAAGGCGACATGCCTTCTCTGTGCTGAGGGTGGCCTGGTAAAGGCTGCATGGACCTGTTTCAAGCAGGAGCTTTCAGAAAGAGACTGATGATGTTCTGTGTTTGAACAAAGCAAGCCCAAGCTCATGTTTGTAACAGTTCCTTTCACAAACTAGAAGATGAAGGGCCTTTTGAAAGGATCCAGCTGATAAGGGGACTCCAGACCAAGTACCTTGTTCCCAGTGATGGTGCCAGCTCTGATCAGCTGCAGTGGAACAACCCAGCTCTCACAGTACAAAAAAAAAAGTGAGGGCTTTGTTGTGTGTCCCAGGTTTGGACTGAGGACTTGGTGTGAATTGAAGAACCCGTGACCAAAATGAGGCAGTAGGTGAAGGTTTTCATTTTGATACCTGTAGTGTGATTGTTTTCTACTTGGCATGGTTGAACTGTAACACATTTTCTGTACATATGTTTTTAGGTGTAGCATCCGGTGGAGGAAAAACAAATTTACTCTTTTTTGGCTCCTTTTTTAGTACTCATGTCTTGTGTATAAAGATGAGCATGATGCAGAGTGTGCATAACCTGCATCTTTTGGAATTGGGAGAGAATAACCTCTGCCTGTGGTCTGAACCAGCTGGAAGTTGTGTGAACATGAGTAGTATGGGTAGCATCCTGCCTTGGGAGGATTTATTTGCATGGGTGTGATGTTCCACTCCCTGACAAGACAACTCCCAGCCAGTGCAGACCCAGGGCAGATGCAAACATACTTTGCCTGACATTTGTAGTTCAGTTTTGTTTTTCAGTACATTGTACTGTGATAAAGGAATGCTCCCATTTTCTGAAAGCGGATTTTTGTTGGAATCTGTCGCTTGAGGAACAACACTGTGTCCATTTGGTGAAAAAATAAATGTCTGCACATTTTGCTTTTTTTTCATCAAGGCTCTCTTTGTGCTGTGTTGCTCCTGCATGTCACCTTCCTGTTAGAAGGGAGTCCTTCATCACCTGAGTGTTTGATGCAGGTAGGAGTTGTGGCACATCTGTTTCCTCGACATCCCTATAGGGATGTCCATGTGTGCCCTGGGTGACAGGAGGATGCCCAGCTGTGGGAACAATGTCCAGATCTCACCTGGAGGAGATCCCTGGCAGCTGCCCTGTGCTGTGCACCTCGTTGGGCAGCTGGAAGGGGCTCACAGCAATATTCACATTTACTAGCTGGAACCAATGACAAACTGAACACTTAGCATTTTCCACTGAATGGTCCTTTTTTTTTTGTTCCTTAAAAAAGCTATTACAAATTAATAAATCAGATGCCACAAAGGAAAGTTCAATAATGGCTCATGGACGGGGAGCCCCAAGCCAGCTCTGGGGGAAGGCAGCCATGATGGCTCAGGTGTGATTTCAGCTTTGGGTAGATGCTTGAAGTCCCATCCTGTGCCTGACCCGAGAGCATCCCTTTGGAGCAGATCTGCCTTGCACACAGGCATTGGGGATGTGAGCCAGAGCTGCTCTTGGTGTGTGATTCCTCCATCCCTGTGTTCTTCCCTTAAAACTGATGCTGCTTTTTGCAGCAAGAAGCCTTGCAGGCTGCAGTAACTCTGCCTGAGGTCGGGAACAGGCACTTGAGACCTGGAACTGGGAAGCTGGATTAGGTGAGCAGTCCCTCCACGGCCAGCCTGTCTTCCAAGTCCTGCCTATCAGATTAACACAAACTGAGAGTTCTCAGGGAAGAACCAGATTGCATTAAAAATTTTAATGAAATCTTACAGGGGAATTTACTCCTATGTGAGCATCCACAGTTCTTCAAAGGTTAAAAACTGCTCTACTCCCAAATACATATCTTTTACATATATATATATTTATATGTGCCATGTATATATGTATGCACCCATGTACCAAACGCTTGGATAACTGAAATTATTTACACCAACTGCTAGGCATTGAGAAGGCTCCATGCTGTAATGGGAACTGGAGGAGCTTGTTGCCATGCTGGATTTATGGTTCTAATAAATAATGAACACTGATAATAAATACCAGAGTGCCAATAATGGTGCTGGGTGCTGCCAGCCTTGTTTTAAATCATATGCAAATACCACATTGCTTCTGTCAATAGCAGAGAGCATGGTGCTTGCACTGCAGTGTCTGTTTTGATGAGGATTTGATGCTGTTTGAAAAACACATATAAAAAGCAATTCTTTAGGGTAATAAGATTAATAAAAATTCCTTCAGTGAATCCTCAAGATCAGCAGCTTTTGATTTCTCTGAGAGCTCAGCTGCCGCCTTTCATTAAATATTCCATTTCATAGTTTTTCTTCCAGTGCCTGTTCAGAGCTTTCAATGTCCCTGCACATGTAAAATGAAATAATAATTTGTACCTGCAAGACAGGGGGAATGGAAATGGAATGCCCGGAGGACTGTTTTGATGAGATCTGCTCAAGATTTTGTTTGAAATGTAATATCAAAGAACAGGGAAATGAGTTCAGCTCATGAATGGCAGAGGGGCAGTAAATAAAGCAGATGTTACCAACCTTGGCACTCTGCATCTGTGCTGGTTTTGTGTGTGCTCACTTCCCGTGTAATTTTTCAGGAAGTAGGACATGAAATTAAGACTGGAAGGTCATTTTTTTTCCATTGCTGCTGTTTAGAAATTAGTAACAAGAGTATATCTGATTACACAAGCAATGACAGTAAATTTTTTCCAATCTATTATATAGGGGTAATAATTATATGTACTGTGTTGATTGATGATACAATTAAATAAATTAATGTATTCGCAGTTGAATAAAGAGCCTAAGATTACATTTCCTTGAAGACTTAATTTCCCTAAGTATCACAAAGCACAATTAGTTTTCCTTTCAGATTTTTTCTTTTTAATGAAATTGGCATGAAAAATGTAATAATCCCTGTTTCCAACCAAGGTCTGAGCAGAGACGAGGTGATGAGGAGGAGCTTTATCACCCAGCTGTAATAAGGATTTTATGGAGTCAGTAATGGCTGGTTGTGGTGTGAGGGCACAGGGGAAGAGCACAGCAGCAGCTCTGCAGATAGAGGTGATAAGATTGAGTACAATCAGCTCTTGGAGCCCAGCAGGAACATGGTTTCCCTGGGAAGAAACCCGGAAGGGCAGAGCCATGCCCTGCCTGTTGGCCTCAGATGCAGCAGAAGCTCCCAAACAGCAAGGCCAAGAGGGGATGGAGGGAGCACAAGGCCATCCCAGGGTCACTCACACAATCCTTGGCATTGCCATTTGCTGTTGGGGCTTTCGGGAAAGGGCCCAAACCAGGTGCTGGTCTCTGGTGAGACTCTACCTCCAGTGCTGTGTCCAGCTCTGGGGTCCCAGCACAGGGAGGATGTGGACCTGCTGGAGCCAGTCCAGACACCAGAATGATCAGAGGGATGGAGCACCTCTCCCGTGAGGAAAGGCTGGGAGAACTGGGATTGTTCAGCCTGGGAAAGAGAAGCTTTGGGGTGACCTAATTGTGGCCTTCCAAGACCTGAAGGGTGCTGACAAGAAAAATGGAGAGAGACTATTTATGAGGACATGGAGTGACAGGACAAGGGAGAATGGCTTCACACTAGCAGAAGGCAGGGTTAGATCATAGATTGGGAAAAAAAACTTTCCTGTGAGGGTGGTGAGACACTGGAACAGGATGCCCATGGAAGCTGTGAATGTCCCATCCCTGGAAGTGTTCAAGGCCAGGTTGGATGTGGCTTTGAACAACCTCATCTAGTGGAAGGTGTCCCAGCCCATGGCAGAGGGGTTGATACTAGATGACCTTTAAGGTCCCTTCCAACCCAAACCATTCTGTGATTCTGTGATACTTTGGATTTTCTCCTATTTTGTAATCAGCAACTAACTTAAACTGGACTATTGGTAGGAACAGCTTACACCAATGTGCTGAATCAAACTGTGTTTCACAAGCACAGCAGGGCCACACCACCTTTAACCAGGACTTTAGGAGGTGCAATCTGACCCAGTGGTGAAAGGAAGGCCATCAACAGAGGCTGAGGCAGTGGCAAAGGGGAGTGGGACCTTTTCAAATGATTTGGGAAAGCTGGTGGACATCAGATCAGACAGATCTAATTACCAATTTTTTAACAGGAAATTAGCCTGCCCTAAATAAAAGAACTATTAGTGGAGGTGTAACCCAGCTGCTGCAGTGACCTGAGATTTCCACCAAAAAAAGGGTTCTGAAACTCCCTTCATTTCATTACGGAAAGCAGAGTGAGAAAAAAATTTACTCCACTCAGTGTACAACAACCTGTAAGATATGGATTAATGGGTTTATTAATTAACAAGCTGAAGTAAATGCAGCTCTCTGGGTAAAACGAACATCTGGAAAGAGAAGACCATGGGCCATGGTCCCTGGCCAGATCACCAGTCTTACTTCTCTGTGCTCATTCCCCCTCCCATCTCCAGGAGGTGTCACCTAGGGTCACCTCTGTAGCTTGCTATCTGAGCACTGGAGCATTCTCCTTACACAGATAAAAGAAAACAGCACAACTGTTTGAAATATTCCCATCAAAACATCCATTAGTAGAAAAGTGCAAATAGTTTATAGTGAAGTTAAAGAAAAGTAACATCATGACCCAGTGATGCTCTGGTTTTCTACAGCAAAGAGGAAAAATGAGCCTAATGCAAAGAAATCAGACTTAGGCAAGGCAAAATAGCACAGAGAAAGCTTCGCTGATCAGGTCCTGCTCCCAAATCCGGGTGAATGACAGCCTATGTATCTTCCTGTCTCCAGAGGAGAAACCAGCATTTTATGAACTCATATAAGCAGCAAATGAAATAAATATTGCTGAGTCTCAAGTGCCAGAGGCCCAGTGCACAGTAAGTTTGCAGGCTTTGTAAACAGCAGCAGCTGATGCAGCCCAAAAACCCCAGAGTGTTCAGTGGCCACATTTCAGATTTCTTTTGAAACGTGGCTGCACATAATCCTGCTTTTATCTAGCCTTGCTCAGCTCCAGTGGAAAATATTACAGTAGTTTTACTGTTGTAATGGCACAGAATTAGACCAGCACTTCATGCCTTTGACAAGCAGCAACTTCCACCTCTTCAGCAGCCAAATTTTGGCCAGAGTTGAGGGACCATAGAGGCAGGGGAAATAGAGAGTCAAGGAAACCTCTCTCTCCCAGCAGCCCTTACTTGCATGTACCTCTGGTCCCACAGAGATCTTCCACTGGGCCATCTCTAATAGAGGAAGTCCATGGGGCTACATGTACTTCATATAAGGGGAATAGCTAACAAAAAATGGGTTGATGATTGAAGAACTTCTTGTACAGCAAAAAGCATTCTGGCGGCCAGAAGAGAAAAACAGGAAGAGAAATGGTAAAGTATCAAGATTTTATTGTTTTATATATATACTTATAATTCTTAAATGAGACAGTATTTTTTAAAACAGCAGCAAGCAGAACGTACAAGTTGAGAAAAGTGGCAGCGCAGGTAACTCTGTTTGGCTAATGCCCATTCATGTACAAGGTGTACATTGGATTTTTTATTTTTTGAGCACCTTTTGTGGTTTTTATTTTTTCTTGGTTTAAGTGTACAGTAAGGCAGTGGTTTCTTCAATAAGGAATATATATATATATATTTATATTTATATATATTTTCAGTCATCACCGTGAATTCTTCGTACATGCAAATTAAATAAAATGTACAGCTCGAAAATGTTACACCGGGAGACATTTTTCCTCAGAGCAAAGCTTCTAATAAAAGGCAAATACGGACACCACAAAGTTATAAAAGAGAAGGAAGGCAGAGGAAACCAAGCGTCAGGTGCTACTGACAGGACAGCTCGAGCAGGGAAGGTTGGGATTCCAGTGGAGGTTCCTCCTGCCGCTGGCAAGGCAGGAAGGAACGGATGGTTATTAACAGATGTCTCCAGCCAGCTCCCTCGGGAAGGTTCACTCTAACCTGAGCAGCTCCACGTCAAAGAGGAGGGTGGCATTGGGAGGTATGACCCCAGGGTGGCCTGTGGCTCCATAGGCCATCTCAGGTGTGCAGGTCAACTTTGCTCTTTGTCCTAAGCTCATCTGGGTTTGGGATGGCAGAGAAAGGAAAAGAGAAGACAAAAAAACAGGATTAGGAGGAAAACAAAACAACCTCACTACTTGGTAGATTTACAGAATCTACAGAGTGTTGGGATCACCAGATTCATAGAATTGTTTAGTTTGGAAAAGACCTTTAAGATTATTGAGTGGGGCTTGGAAGGAGAAGATCTTTAAGGTCCCTTCCAACCCAAGCCACTCTATGATTCTGAGTCCAAATGGTTTTGCTTCAAGCTGAAGCTGCCACAAACAGCTCAGCCATGGCCTCCTCACTGCTCTGGCCTCTCACAGCAGTTATTTAAACTGCCAGAATCAGCCTGGAAGTGACACAAAGTCTTTTTAACACAGTGTTTGTTCCATCCTGCCTATACTGGGGCCAAATGCGTTCCTTCTGCAGACTGCAAGGTACAAGGAACACCATCAGCAGGAACTAGGAAAAGGCCCTCAGAGCTCTCTGTTCATGAGAGATCAGTGCCCAACACAGCCAGGTTCAGCACTTACTTCCCTAAACTCATTCCAAGCCCCTGGACAGGCACCCCACTTATGCTGCTTATCCAGGCAGAGTGCCCTTGCCCCTGGGATGGGCAGGAATGCTGATTTCCCTCACTCCACACTGACTCTGAAGGGAACTGCTCACTGAGATCTGGAGTTATCTTCTGAGTATTTTGTAACATTTTCAAACTTCTGTTCAGGAAGTTCTGTTCATTCTTAAACTGGTGATGGAGTATTCACTGGCCAAGAAACATCCCTTGATTTGAAGCAGGGATTTTAACTCAGACCTCTCTCCCAAGATCGGGCACATCACTGGACTATAGAGTGTGTGATAGCTCCTGCTGAGAATTGTTTCAGGTTGAGTATTTCAGGTTCTATAAAATATACCAAAGCTAGAGAGTCGATTGCTTTGGGTAGAAGAAAAATGTGAATATGAACTTTCCCACATTCAAGGAGTATTCATGGCATGAGGGTGAGGGTGTCCAAGCCGATGACCTCCCCTGGTCCCTACAGAGATTTTGCATGGGGCTGGCTGTCCAGTGTTTGGATGTGTACCTGCAAACCAGGCAGCTGGTAGGTCATGCCTGGGGTTTTAGGGATGAGGCAAACTTGAACTGTCAGAAGCTGAGCAGAGAAATGCAGACCCTGCTGACATCTGACAGTCATTACACCAAGGTTTGCAAAATTCACATGGACATAGGGAATGGCCTTGTTCCAAGAGACTCTGTCCATTACATTCCCCAAATCCCTCAAACCCTGGGGTGGAAGGAGACAGCCACGAGCTCGGCTTGTGCCAGTGATCCACTAGGAGGAGCAGGAGGGCAACCTGTGGCCACATGGGTTTCTGGAATGGCTCTCAGCCACTTGCTTTCTAAGAGAAAGAAGTCGTGGAGTGAGAGCGGTCAAGGAAGGGGAGAACTGATTCACCCAGTGCTTGCTGCTGCTGCTTTATCTGCACTGGCTTCTGGTTCCTACAACTCTGCAGTCCTGAGCTCTCTTAGGCCTTTCTGCAAAGCAAATAATAAATAGTCCAACTCAAATTTTTCAGAGGAAGGTGGTATTTTTCATAGTCTAGGATTCCTCAAATGGACTTCTCTGGCTGGAATATTTGCATTGCTTTCTCCACAGGGCTGGAAACGCTCGTCTCTTCCACCCCTCTCTGGAAAAGCATGGTTGCATCATATTCCTCAGTGGATTGTTTCCCATTTTGCATTCTTCCCTTCTCTCTATTTAAGCATCAGAAGTTGATCCTGTTGAAGTTGTTAATGTAAGAATATTTGAGCAGTTGCCTCCTAGACTGAGCTCTTGGATCCTGAAATGGGAAGTCAGGAGGAATTTGCACCCTGATCTCATTCACTTGTGCACTTGAGCAGCCTGATCACACTCCTCACGTGAGGGGGACCCTCACAGCACTGCACGAAAAGCAAGACCTGGCAGCGAATTGTATTGTGAGGCTTTTACTGTGCTGGCACTCAAACTGTAATTAATAGAGGGCAGTTTTATTTCTCTCAGCACCAGGTTTGGTCAGTGAATGTTTTGTAGCTGTGAGTCTGAAGTCATAGAAATGTAACAATGCAGTTTGGGACCTCATTCAGTAAGGCTCAGAATCTGTAGCTGGGTCATGGATGTAATCAAAAACAGCAGCTTGGACTTTTATGGAGTACCTGAATAGAGGTCATTCCATAAAATGCTGCCACCTCAACATTTTAGAGGCCACTGCTGTCTGTTTGTGGAGCTGCCCATGGGAGAGAGACAGGGCTTATATGGCACCTGGGGAGGGGACTTCACCTCTCCCCTCCTAAATGCATACCATGGGGAAAGGCTCATGAGCAGGGGATAGTCCTGGGTGGATGGATGGATGGATGGATGGATGGATGGATGGATGGATGGAAGGAATTACAGGAAATACTGTGCTCAAATGCACCACGCTTTCACAAAAACACTCCATACCCTACACTGTGATTTCCACTTGATCTTGTCACCACTGCCCTGGGCATTTCTGAGCTCACACACCCTTCAGCCAGCTCCAGGTTCAGCCAGAACAATTTATTAGTACCTGTGTAACCCCTTCTTCAAATCCTTTAATGACTTCTTGCCTGCCAATCTTGAACCTGAAAGGCTTGTTTCTGTCTCTGGAGGAATCAAACTTCTTTCCATTCTGTAGCATTCCTGCCAAAACAAGACACACAGTTTCAGTCTGAGCTACACCTAAAGTTAAGTGCTGCAGGAGAGAGAAGGAGTGAAAAATTAATGTCTTGGTCACATCAGCTGCTCCATTTTCACTTTGAAGTCTCATTCAAAATGGGTAAGGCAGAAGAGGCAACTGCAGTGGTACCCTATTGTTACCTTTGCCTTCCTGTAATTTAAGGTCTAAAATGGAAATACATTATCTTTTACTCAATGCAACAGGTTATAACCCATACTGCACCAAACATTGCACAGACACACAGAAGAGCTATTGTTTGCACAGTGGAGCTCCCTGCCTAAGTGGATAAAAGCAGGCAAAGAACAAGTGGGAGGCAGCAGAAGAGAGAATCCCAAGGCAGGTGCCTGATCCAGGGCTGCCCCTAATAACGTGTGTTACACAAACGGGGCCATCCCACACCATGTGCGCCAAACTTCCACACAGCGTGACAACTGCATGTGCCTCCTCCTCACACAGAAAGAACAGAAGAGACTCTGCATTCACAAACATGGAAACAGCAAAGACATTTATACGAATGTTCTGCTACTCTGGTTCTTCACGTTTTCATTCAGCCACGAGAGATGGTCACAGCACACGTTACGTGTTCCTTTGGACGGGCACTGTTTCAATCCATGGGTTTTAAACACATGCCCAGATTCCTCAGCAAATGGACAAATCTTCACAGAGCACTACATGACTGACTATTCTCTTTTCAAAGAGTGAATAATTATGGTAGCTTTCAATTTAGAAGTACCTGGTACTTAAAATGCTTTACTCTGGATATTGCAAGGTTGGCCTGACATTTATATTTAGAATCAATCCTTTCTTTGTAGTGCTGTAGTGCCAGTGCTGTGGGCATACACCATCTGAAATAGACTCAGGTTGAAAAGAACATTAAAAAGTCCAGCTTTGAAAGAAAATGCTGAGAAAAATATCTTATGATCCAATATCAAAGATACAGTCTTACTAGTTTCTCACCATTAAAGCAGCTATATTAACAGATCAGCTTGATGCACAAATTTTATTCTTCAGTGAAAGCCATCAATTATTGTCCAATAACAAAGAGGCATATTTTGCTTGCTTTAAAAGTCTGTACTGTGAATCAAAGGTAAATATGAAGAGATGTGCCAGAATGAAAAACAGACTAAAAACGGAGGATTAATTTACCAACTTTTCGACTTCTAAGATGTAGCCAGCTACTTCTGAGCTAAATACTCAAGTCAGAGAAAACAGATAATCAAGTCAGAGAAAAATGCACTTTCAGGGAGCAATTAACTAGATCGAGGGATGTACATTGGGACACAATGAATCACATTCTAGCAGTGCCTATTTCTGTGCAATGAATAAAGGTAAGTCCAAGCAACAGCTCAGACATCGATGTCTCCAAATTCATTAGGAGTTAAATCAGTGGCAGTGGAGTTCTGAGCACACAGTGTTTGATTATTCCAGTGGGGTTCTCTGTCCAGATATTCTACAAATATTAAAACCAAATGCCATATTAAAGCAAATTAGCCATTAGCCAAGTCCAACATTTGTCCAGGTTAGTCCTTCAGACACACATCTATGTATGTTCCTTAGGCCTTAGAAAGAAAACTATGGAATAATCTGCCCATAAGGAATGTTTCATAACCATTACCATTAGTGCCTGACATAATCCTTTAGGTTTTCACAGTAAAATAATGAAGTACTGTATGTGTGCTCTGATGCAAGAACACAGAATCACAGAATCAATGAGGTTGGACAAGACCTCTGAGATCATCAAGTCAAACCTATGACCCAACACCACCTTGCCAAATAGAGCATGGCACTGAGTGCCACATCCAGGTGACTCTATCATCTCCCTGGGCAGCTCATTCCAATTTCTAATCACTCCTTCCGTGAAGAAATTCCTCCTAATGTTCAATTTGAACCTCCCGTGGCACAGTTTGAGGCAATTTCTTCTTGTTCTGTCACTTGTTACTTGGGAGCAGAGCCTGACCCCCACCTGGCTGCCCCCTCCTGTCACAGAGTTGTGGAGAGCCATAAGGTCCCCCCTGAGNACTCTATCATCTCCCTGGGCAGCTCATTCCAATTTCTAATCACTCCTTCCGTGAAGAAATTCCTCCTAATGTTCAATTTGAACCTCCCGTGGCACAGTTTGAGGCAATTTCTTCTTGTTCTGTCACTTGTTACTTGGGAGCAGAGCCTGACCCCCACCTGGCTGCCCCCTCCTGTCACAGAGTTGTGGAGAGCCATAAGGTCCCCCCCTGAGCTTCCTCTTCTCCAGACTAAACACTCCCAGCTCCCTCAGCCACTCTTGATAGGATTTACCCTCGAGACCCTTCCCCAGCTCTGTTCCCTTCTCTGGACTCACTCCAGCCCCTCAATGTCCTTCCTGAATTGAGGGGCCAGAACTGGACATAGAACTCAAGGTGTGACCTCACCAGTACAGGGGGAAATTCACATATTATGCAATGTATCGCTCAGTGATATCCACAAACCCCTCCAGGCACACTGGGAAGCCACAGCAGCTCCTGCATAAGGTTTTCCAGCTACAGACTAAGATGGATTCATTTGTAATATAGAAATTCAGCACTGACTGGGGGAGGGCAGGCAGGGAGAAGCAGCTCAGGGCGAACTCTGAGGCATATCATATAATCCTTTTTGAAGTACTTGATCTTAAATTTAAGTGACAGTCCTTCCTCACAGCACTTTTATTTTTAAACACATCATAAAACCTTATGATTCTATGAAATGGAAGGAGACTATTACAGAATCCCAATATTTAATAGTTTTAATATTAAAACTTAATACTGTCATTACAGTTTGCATGTTCAAAGCAGTATGCAAACATCAATTATTCATCACATTAGCCCAAAGAGGTAAAGAAAATATTTAGTATAAAATAGCCTCAATCTGGAAGTTCAGATTCAGATGCAAAGTTCCACAACACTTTAGTATGCATTCATTTCACTTTGTAACTAAATCCTATTAAAACTCTTAGCTTAAAGCTCTGATGGTTCACTAAATGCCCCACATCAAACCAGTGGCAGAAGCAGTATTAAGTCTTCAGAGATTCTGACAACAGCTCCTGGACAATGTTTCCGATTTAAAATAACATTTCCATCTGCCCATGAGCTTGCTAGCTTGATAAACCATTTAAAAACGAATTAATTTCACTAGAAAATGCCAGTAGAAGATGTGTTAGGCCTTGTAGAATAAATTAGGCTTTTCTGTATTTACAGTAACATCCTCTTTTCAGCAACAGCTGAAAATTCATGAGGTAATGAATTCATAATGTAACTTCCTCTGTCATCACCTTACTGGTTTTGGAGGACAAACTAGGATGCAAAGAGTCATATGTGTCTGTATTCACTGAAGTTCTGGCAGGAGGGTCAATTTTTATGTGAGTGCTCTTCAAATGCACATCCAGTCTAGAAATGAGTCAGAGACTCCATTGCCCTGAAGAAGTTCTGATATGGATTTAGACATGAACTGTAGATCTTTTTTATCTCTGTTTCTGAGAGTTGGAGTTTGCTATGCAGGCTCCTGGGAGCTAAAACAGCACAATGCTGTATTTTCTCTCTTGCTAATGCACCAATTGATTTTTTTTTTTTTTAAATTGATTTAGTTAATATTCTTCAACAAGGACAAATGCCCATCTTCAGCATGCATCTTTATTTATCTCGCTAACAGCAAGGAGAAAAAAACCCACAATCTGGAACTCAGCAACGACATTGTTTTGCAAGTCAGAACAATCAATAAGAGTTTTGACTGAGCAAGGACATCTAGATACCTGTATGGACACTTGTCAAAAAACTCTTAGGTTTCTGAAAGGGAGCAATCATCGTATTAAAATAATTAATTGTACAATCTTGGTTATCAGAATATGTCATGAATTTGAAAACATGCTGATGTACAATGTGTCTTAATTGAAAATCAGGTTTTAAAAATTAAGTGGGTGTAGAAAAGGAGACATTTCAGATCATGGGTCCTACTGAATCACTGATGTTCAGCTCACTGAAGCTGCAGATTAGAAGGAAGATGGATTCTTTTGTTAAGGAACATGACCACAGATCCATCCAAACTGCCAAGACTACAATGCCATTTGGGCTAAACTGGCAGTGAAAACACAACTTCAGGTGAGGTTCAAACATAAGTTATTACTTCTTATTAAAACACAGGTGTGTCTGCAGGTGTGTCTGCACTACTTTTAACACTGCACTACTTTAGCTAAGATCCCATCACTGAAGTCTGTTTCCTAAGGGGAGAGGTCTAATGAAATGACACTGTCTGCACTTGCCTAATAACTTCTAAGCCTTTGAGCCAATTTCAACCCTGTTTGGCAGAGGAATAGGGATCACACTAACATTAAGATCCTATGCATCTAATGAAAAAAAATCTGCGTAGAAAGAAGAGCCTGTAAAAACTTCTACCAAGAGCAAGGCTCAATCTTTACTATCAGAGAAACTATTATTGAGGAGAGGTCAGGAATGGAAAGGCTGGACCACAGACTAAGTTTCTTTTTGCTTCCTTTTCTTCCTTCCTCTGAGAATGATTCAGCTGGGAATATAGGCAATCACATAGCACAAATCCACAGAGCCAGCCCAGCTATTAGACACCTAATACACTTACTGTCCCAACAAAACCCTACCCCAAATCGCAGCCAAATTATTATCCACACAAAAGATGGATGGAGAGAAAACACTGAAGGCCATCCACGGGTAGTCTGTCAAGCTTCTGCCTGAACCTGGAAAATTCATGTGTAAATTCCACTGCTGATTTTCCCCAGTTCAAAGGCAGAAACTGTGTCTCAACCTGTCATCTAGGCTACTCTTATGGTTAATGGAGAAAGAGAGGTATCTACAAGACTGATTCATCCCACCCAGATTGCGATGTTAGAGCTGAAATAACTGCCTGGAACTGTTTATCATTCTCAGTCAACTACCTTACAAAAGTTAAACCAAGCTCTAGGCTGCCAGATTTTTATAGAGCCTGAGTGAGACAGTATTAACTCAGCCATCCACCCCTAAATGAAGCAGGCAAAATTGCATCCCAGGCTTCACTGACTTCAGTGTTTACTAAATTATTTGTCTCTGCAGTGTTGACAAATTCTGGGAATCAGAGGACAAGATCCTAATCCAGAACAAATTCCTTGATTTCACTAGTTGCTCTCTTTTTATCCTGTACAAGGGGATTCACTTACCTCACACGTATTGATGGCATAAACCAAATTAAGTAGGTGACTTTCAAAAAACAGCATCATTCATCTACAAAATATTCCATTCCCTTATTTTTTCAAACAGTAGTTACCTATGGAATGTAAAGGCAATATATATATGCTTGAAGACAGTTACTTCCTCAACACTTTTTGGCAGCAGAAAGAGGGATAGATATTCAGAAGGTATTTCTAGGACACTATCCTGCTTCATTTTATGTAGACCAGAGGCTCTTCAGGACAGGGACTACATTCTGATGCTCCTCAATGCCATCACCTTTCCAATTATGCCCTGTAATAGATCTGTGCTGTTAGGAACATGTCATTGGGTTTGGTTCCTAGGACTTTCTGAGGAGTTAATGTTGCTGTGGGTTAAGTATTTTTCATCTCAAGTGTTTCTTTTTTTTTCCCTCATAAATTATGTTGTTTCTATGTCAAGGTATATCCATATTCCGTCAGGAGAATATTACAAATGCTGGAAAGCCTGATCTTGCCCCCATTTACAACATGCAGCTATTACTAATATCCACTTTTTGCCTGAAAATATATTATCAGGAAGGTTCTAGTAACTGCACAAAGTCCTTGTGTCAACACTGATGCCTTCCCAATGTATAGAGGAAGGCAGAGTTTAGCACAATTTCATAGTAGCAGTGGGAGAAACACATCCATAAAGTCACAAATCACATCCCAGGCTGATTCACACCAGCAGAACTCCACTGTGGTGTTACTTGCATTTTACATTAAAATAGATCAGTTCTCTTCAGGATTCAGTTCTGACATACTGTGGCAAAGCACTCCCTGGATTCAGTGGTGTTCCCACCTTGAACCCTTGTGGGCTAACACACCTGAAAAACATGTGGCTTCCCATCAGGAACAAAACCAATTCCCCTATGTCTTGGTGTTAAATGCAGAGATCCAGACAACAGTTTTCTAGGCAAATACAACTGGTGCTTTGTGTTTCTGCTTCCCAGTTACCTAACTCAGCTTCCATCAGAACCCAGATGTACATCAGCTAGACATCTCACACTTCTTCCATCTTAATTTCATTATTATCTCAAAATGCAATTCACTGTTTTACACATTTTTGTTGTAACAACAGCTCCTTGTAACCTGTAGTTATACCTGGTCTTGAGCATCCTCACAGTGAGTAGCACACACCTCTGATTTCCTTGATTTGACTTCCAAAGCAAACTCTTATGGACAAATTTGTCATCTCATCAATTTTACTGATGGCCATTGTAATGGAAACAAAGAGTGTTGAATGTGAGCTGGAAGATGCTTTCATTCCCTATGCAGTGTTGGAATAGGGGCCATCCTACTGTGTCCTGTCTGGGGACTTTGGCAACTGAACCAAGAAGGGAAACCTGGCTTTTTAATGGAAAGGCTCAACAACAGAGGTTTAGTGCTACTGCAAACACTCAGTTTTATCCTGCTAACATTTCCTCTATATAATATAAACAAAGTCTTATGTGGAGAAAAGGATTTACTGTCTTAGACTGCATTTTCCTGACAGTTTGCAGCCACTTAAGAAAAAATTACTAATACTTTAAGGGAATTTTCAGTCTAGAGTGATAATAGTTGAAGAAAAGTAGAGAAGGGGAGATGCACAACTCTGCAGCCTATCAGCTCTTTACCACAATTATTGTGTTTTGTCTAGAAAGGCAACAGCAAGGACTTGAATGTGCCATTTGTTGCCATGACAAACAGACTAAAAGTGAAGAAGTGGGAAATGGATAGCAGTGGTGGGCACTTTCCAGTTCCTGCTACCACAGCGCACTTCAGTAACGCTTCATCCTTTGAACACAGGCGGCCTTGCTGCTTCATTTTCTTTGTGTATTAGATACTCATATATCTTTAATGTGGAGTAAGAGCAGCACAATCAATTATTTATTATGCAGCTGACAGCCTGCAATGAAGACACAACAGACAACTCTTCAATAATGCATCACCGTGGGCTATGAATCACTGTTGCGTACAACCACAAGACAATATGAAAGAACCTTGCACTTAGCTCGACTTCACAGCCAGGAAAATTACCTGCAATTGTCTAATTCACTCTGCTGAAAGGCATTATTCTGTCCTAGTGGCTTTAGGGATTTGCATACTTTTAAGACAAGGAAAAGTAGATTTACCTTCAAGGGAGATATGAGGCTCACTAAGCACATTCTACATAAGTTGTAAAGAGACCAAAACAATTCCTGTGGTATCCCGTCACCTTAAAACAGTCATTGTATTTTAGAGTTTGATTCTGTTACTGTTACAAAGTTCAGCTGTAAAATATACATGTACTGCAGCATAAGGCAAATTTCATTTGAATAAGCATGGCAGAATCAGGTCAGTGTGGGCATGCTAATGAGGGGGACAATAGACGCTGTCTAAAGCAGCGTTTTAGAGAGAATTTATTAATACAGAAATACTTTGCATCTCTTGTGTCTCTATCCCTAACACCATGTCCTGTAACACGTGGTCTGCAGGGAGAGAGAATGTTCCTCACTGGTCTGGGGCTTTCTGTCACTGCCCCCAAGTAGCAGCCCAAAAGCACCAACAGTCCAAGCATGGCTGTAATACAAAGAAGAGAGTCTGCAAGATTTCCCACACAAACACAAGCAGCAGAGCTTGCCCAAAGAATTCTGAGCACCTAGTGTACCATGAGAACAGGGCAATACAATAATCTCTTTTTTTTTTTAATCGTGGTTTCATTCTCAGTCTCAGCCTATGCCACATGTATTCTCTTCCCTCGTCCCTTTGTGTTTCATGGTCGCCTATGTTCTGGGGGTATGGATTTGACATTTTAGCCTGTGGCACATACACAGCTGTGCAGGTGACCTTCCACTGGGAAGTTACACACTTCCACAGCAGGTTGAAGCTCACTGAAATAGGTGTGAATATGACAGCCACTGTCTACCAGGGTACAGCACAGGAAGGGCCCAAGGTAGGAGTCCAGAGCTTCTCAACACAGATCTAGGTGCAGGAAGCACAGAGAAACACCAGAAAACCATTTTCAGAGGTTTCTTGTGAAAGCTCTGAGCATGGCTCTGAGATCACATGAGAGGACTTGGGGTAAAAGGACCAGGTTCTAAATTCCTCCTCTGCTCAGGGAAGAAACTGCCAGAAGAAACACCTTCCCAGCCCAACATGATAATCCTCATCAGCGGTCAGGCGTGTTTTAATGATAAGCTGTTCTCAGATTGGGCATTCTTAGGTTTTCAACTGTCTAGACTTGTAGTATGTTTCCTTCTAAATAAATTTTAAAATCTTAATTTATTGCTGCTAAATCTGCTAAAAATCTTAATTTAAATGCGGCACTTCTGATTCCCTTGGCTTAAGCTAGCAACAGTCTAGTGACAGATCTACCCAGCTCTAGTAGGGCACTGAATTAAGAGGCTATGCAGAGAATCATAGAATGGTTCGGGCTGGAAGGAACACTAAAGATCATCTCATTCCAACTCTCTGCCATAGAGATTCCACTAGATCAGATTGCTCTGGGCCTCATCCATCCTGGTCTTAAACATTTCCAGAGATAAGCAAATCCACAGCGCCTCTGGCCACAGTCAAAGACAATAAATTTAAGCATGAAAAAGTATATTATTTATGTGTTACCACTTAACACCAAGATGTTAAAATGGTATGTTAGATTTTAGGACATTTGGAACTGAAAAATAACATTTGTCCCGATATCCCTGGCAAATGAATGCACTTTCTTTCCCATAGGTCCTTGTTTACCTGGCTCTTTATTACAGCCAACTTTCTGAATGCTCAGTATGGCTACAGCTCCTTCACAGAGGAGTGTTTTACTGAGACTAATCTTGACAAACACAGCAATTATCTAACATCGTGCAAAGGACTTAGCAGCTATCCTGCTCTTAAATAAGATGGAGAAAAGGAAAAACATTCTTCGAAAAAGAGAGAAACAGACAGGACGCAACCAGAGAAGTAAACAGTTTATAAAAATGGGTGTTTGCTGAGCCATGTAAGAAGGCACAGCCAATATGCCAAGATTACATATACTCTTAAGTAAGTCAGAGGCAGATACTGCTGTTCCACCATGATCTCATATGTACATAAAACATACATAATGCAGAAGTCCAATGCTTTTCATGCAGGGTGTCCAACTTTTTGATCTAGACTGATCAGACATCCCTGTAATATGTCTTATTTAAGAGATGTGGTATAATGTTCCTGGCTGGCATTATGCAACAGCCTCTCCCTTCACAACTGTTTGGAGAATTCCTGGGGAGTCATCTCTTCCTGCCTGCGATTCCATGCAGAAAAATGAGACATTACTTCACTGACACCAATTAGAGGCCACCATGGGGCCTCAGCCCAGCATAACACACAGAGTTTCCAGGGTGATCAGGTGAAACACACTGCTGGGTCACTCAAGGGATGAGTCCCTTGCTGGGATGGAAAAGGCATCTTGATCTGAACTCTCTCAATTGATATGGACAGACTGTAGACTTCTAGGTAGCTAAAGACAGTTGAGCTTAATTCCACCCAAAATTACTTGATGACAGTCAAGATTAGTGAACAAATGCAGCTTAAAACCAAGCTGGTTTTGATTTGTCCACCAAATGCCTTCCAGTGGATTATGTTGCCTGAGGATCTTTAGACATGGTGACCACATATCTACCCAGCCATGTACAGTGTACCGATACACACAGCAACCCTGCTGTACGAGTCACAGAAGATAAGAGCCCCTTCTGGATTTCGAATGAACTCTGAGAAGGGTTCATTAACAACTTATATAATGGGAAACCCTTACTGTTTAGTCAGAAGCTCAGCCTACCATCAACACCAGATGAACCCAGTACTTTGCTGAGCAGAAGCTTTGTTGTTTGCTGCAGCATTCCAGTGGAGGAATGTCTTATTTTACTTTTCTAGACCATAATTTTAAAAGGTATATGAGATACACTCATCAAAGGGACAAATCTTTCCATGAATATATGGTTTGCTCTTCCCACCTACTAAGAATGCAACTGCTTTCACAAAAAAAATATTATTTTTGTAGTATTGCTTTCAATGTAAACAGTGTTTTACGTGCTCCTGTCAGTGTCATAAATATCATTCTGCCTGTAAACTCTGAGTTTGTTCTGAAATAATATTACTATGAGATTAATTTTTTTGCCACGTTTCCTATTTTTCTTCATCATTCCTTATGTTGCAGATTCTCTTTGGTGTGAACTGGCACAGTTCCCCTGATATTAATGAAAGCATATATGTAGCAGTTTGAAACCTGAATCTCAGTAATTTAAATCTATGTTGAATCATGCACTCAAGACTATTCTCCAGAGCAGAATCTTGCAAGAATATGGAACAGTGTAGATTTGTGACCAGAGCAAAAAGCTGGATGTGAAAAAGAATAGGTTGTGTCACCAGACAGCTGTGTAAGTATAACTCACCTTCATCTTATTCCCTGTGAAAGAGGCATCATAGTTTTACCAAGGTCAGCCAGTCAATAGCATATCCAGCAATAATATTATTAACTAATATACTTTGCCTTGGATATCCTGAAAGGTTTCATTCAGTAAGCCTTTAGAGTATCTTCCGAGCCACAGCAGAAAGGATCTATTAACAGCGCAGTTAGTTCTTATAAATAGGTCTTTTCCATCTCTAAGTTTTGATCTCAGTGATCTTATAAACGAACTATGGAAAAAGTGGCAGCTGTTATCTTGACAGATGGGTCTCAGGCATTGCTCTTCTGGACAACAGAGTTGTCTCTCTGAAGAACAATAGGAATTTCCAAGTGTCTGTATCTATTTCCATCTCCCTAATAAGCCACTTATGTCTTCGGTAGTGAAGAAGAAAGAACACAAAATAAACATTTTAAGGGACACATCTCAGAGACAGGGGTAAGAAGAGGGGTATCACCTGTCAGGGACTTTCCCCTTGCATTTTACTGAAGTGAGAGACAGAAAAAGAATCAGAAGTTTCTTACAGAGGCAATAGGGACAAACAGGTACTTCCAGAAGGTGAGATACAGAAAGCCTGTGCACCAAGTGAAATGCATCCCATAGTCAGGGAGCAGGACATAGTAAGTATAAGTAGGGACCTCAGTTTTAATCTCTTTCTAAAATTTAGCATCATCATCCATTTTGGATGTAGAGATTTGAATCCAGTTTTAAGCACAGAAACAAGGCTGAGAAAGTTCACCATTTTTCAAGGGTGGTCAAGAGAGATGTTACTGCCACCCACCTTTCCTATCATAAACACTTTTCAAGGCACTAAGAGTTCACCTCCACCTTAACCCTGAATTTCAACTCATGTTTTTCACCTTTTCTGATAGTATTCTCATCAACAGACAACCAAGCACTCAGTGGGATCATCCTCTGTGCTCCATCCTTGAATATGTATGGTAGCTGGAAATGGAGAACAATGGAGTTAGGAGGAAACTAAACAAGTAGTTATTACTGAGGTCAGTGGCATGAGCAGAGATCTGGATCCCAGTTCACAGACTCATGGAACCATAGAATGGTTTGTGCTGGAAGGGGCCTTTGGTAATCATCTCGTTCCAAACCCTTTGCTATGGGCACCTCTCACTAGCCCAGGATGCTCCAGGCCCCATCCAACCTGGCCTGGAACACTCCCGGGGATGGAGGCACCACAACCTCTCTGGGCAACCACTCCTCGCTCCCAAGACTTTTTAGATCAGCAGTGCTTGATGTGTAGGGTTCGTCCCTACATTGTCCTCATGGCCTTTAGTGGGAGTTGGAGGAGGGACTGCGCAGACCATGACATTTTCCCAAAAGCAAAAGTATTTTCACACTCAGGACTGCTGCAAACAAAAGACGATGTAAATTAAGCCAGTTTAGATACTACAAATAGAAAAAGTAGTCAGTCCATAGACACAAGCAACAGAAATAAACATTGCCAAAAATACCTCAACAGCACAACAGAGTGGAGAGCAACACAAGCTGAGCGTGGACAAAACAGAAAAGCACTACATAAACAAATGTATTATTACACCAACAATGAAAAGCCTGAAGATTTCAGACTCTACAGTGAAATGTGTACTATTATAATCTGAAAAAGAAAAGACTGAGATAGTGCATACATTGCATAACTCACAGGGACTGCTGTAGACCAGACTGTGCTCTATCCCAGGTCATACTATCTTTTTTAATCCCAGCATGTGTAACTGAAAAAGTAGCATCTATATGAGCAACTTACTATGTGAAGTCAATAAAAATCTGTTTCTAGCAATCAAATGGCAAAAACATTCAAACCACAGTATCAAAGGGTGTTTTTCTGTGGAAAAAATAATCACTGTCCTGCTCAATTCAAAACTTCAGAGAAAATACAGTTCAGGGTGGAATGGAATGAAACAGTTTGCTTTAGAAAATAATAAAAAGAAAAGGCTTATGTTAATCGGAAATGTTTCATTCTAGTGAGACTCCATTGCTTGGTTTTCTGATCACTAGTATTTAAATCTATTTAAAATTCAGCCTTGATGAGGTTTAAGGAGTTCTTGAGCACCACCACCTTTCCAATTACATAACACCAAGTATTGTTTAGCTATATCCAAAGTAAAAAACACCAGAGTTATTAAGGAGCAAATACAAAAAGAAAAGAGAAAAGTTTAAATTCATAAAAAGCTTGCTGAAGTGGAGGCATACCAGATAAAATTCAAGTATCCAGACAGCCAAACAAGACAAAAGAAGGGCAGAACTGACCTAAATTTTGGATCAAAGAAGCTGAGATTTATGTGAGAGGGATACAGTCGTCTAGCCTAAAATAATCATTCACCCAGACACGCAGGTATTCTATATTGCTTTTAAAAATAACTGAGCAGATCTCCTGACCAGGTAACATGGCTCACTCTGTAATCCATAAGCTCTAACATTATGGAACATGTAAACAATTCCTTTAAGTTCCTGCTTCCATTTTCCCATTTTGCACAGCAAAAAAAGAGGCTTGTGGCAGTTAATTTCTCTCTGTTTTGGGAACCATTTTAATGCTTACACACAGATCTGCTGATTTACTGGCTGCCTGCACAGGGAGTTTCATTGATCCTGCTCACAAGGGCGGCAATCACCCAGGATACTGGGTCTTTGGAAATCATTCATCAGACTTTTAAGTATTCTGGCTGTTTGTGTCATAAAACACTTGCCAAGAAAAAAGGAAATAAAATGGAAAATTACAGCTATTATAATATTTACTGTATCAAAATTCTAAGACAGCCATAACAATTCTGGTAATTCAATTCTTGATCTATGCATACATCTGTAATTTTTGTGTGCTTTGTCTTTCTCAGTCACAACATCATCTGCCTTGCTTGTGCACTGTGTGCCCTAGTGTTTGCCTTCTAGCAAGAGGATTAAATACTGCCTTCTGTCCTTATGGACCCTCACTGTTTTACTTGCTGTTCACAGCCTTCTTGGAGAGGTGACCACACATTTCAAAGCCCAGCAGGGTTGCTATTTAGCAGCCAACTCTCCAAGAAAAAAAACCAACCTGAATATGAATTTTTGCACAGCTTACAAATGACCCAGTGAGCCCTTCTGTGATCTGCCCTTAGTACTAAGGTGCCTTCCACAACACAAACAGCCTTTCCTGCAAAAATCTGAGCACCCGACTTTGGAGATTATGACAACAGACTTCTAGACAGCAAATCTCAAATTAATATTTCGCTAAACAGTTTCAGAAATACATCTTCCATCATTGTTTCCCAAGGGTTTAAAAGAAAGTAGCATGATTTTAAAAAACTTTAAAAAAGGTGATTTGTAGCCACATGCATTTGTATTGCAACACTGCATCAAGCAGAGAAGTCATTTTTGGAGCAAATATAACAGTCTGCTTCTGTTCAGGTGTAATATTTTTCTGCCTCTGTTATACCAAATTATGCATACAATACAGGCACAGTGCATTTTGCAAGCAGCCAGAACTCCAGCAGTGTTTAGTTGCATCTCTTTTCCCAAACTCCTTTGTAGGACCAAGAAACCTAAATATTGGTGCATTGCAGATTGTCATTTTTAGCTGCTGCAATACCCTGTCTTGTTTTGGTCCCTACTGCCAGATGACATCATCTTGTAGCAACTTTTTCAGTGGAACAGCCAATGCTGCTTTTATCAGGATACTGTTGACTAGAAATCCAACAATAGCATTTTTTCTTTTTTTTTTTTTTTAAATAAGTCTTCCTGCTGCAAATAAGACTGGAAGGATGGGAAGGAAGAGGAAATTACAGAATCCTATCAGCAAGGAAGATCACAGAGGGCCCTGTGAGCTGGTGCAGTGATGTACTTACTGTTGTAGTGCAGCCTGAAGGTGGATCATATCTACACCCAACAAACACACAAGCAATATCAATTCTTCAGAGCTGGTGCATGTGTGGATACAGACAATTCCATTTTCTCACATCAGCTTGACCTTTGCATCATGTTCTCTACCTAGTAATCTAATAATGCCTAGAGGTGAAGCCCTAGCAGTGAAAAAAAAAAAAACACCCACTAAACAACAAAATACAGAAAGGTCTTGTTTGCCATGCTGCAAAGATGATTTCTGCTACAAATGCTTCACAAGCTGAGAGCATAACATCTGGCTGTCATGCAACAAGGAGTTGTAAGACAAAATATATTTGTCTTGGCCTCCAAATCAAGTTTGAGTTTTAGGGATACACTATGCATGTTCAAATCAAATACCAAATTTCCTCTGGGTGAGCTCCAAGACCTGTGTTGACTCTTGGTATTGCTTGATAAAAAGGGGAGGAAGATTTAAACTACAGATTCTTGTAATTTTTTTTTTCCAAATGGTCTAATGCTTTGCACAGCCATTTAAAAGGATACGGAGTTTCACACATGACATGAAGCTGACAGTGAGCATTTCTATCTATGGCACAATTATGTTTTTACTCTAAGGCAGACAGACTCCATCTCAGTGACTGGGAAAACATGTTATCTGATCCCTAATTGGTTTAACAGTCCGCAGAACCTTTTTAGGCTGGTGCCCAGATACGATCTTTAGTTCTCTCTTTGTGGTGACAGTGCTACTCGAATGAGTGCCTTGGGCCACGTCTCCATTTGCTTACATCTCAATCATTTTGGCTCTGAAGAGAACACAAATCAGCGTCACCTGTATTTTTAAGGTTACAGGAACATGTAACCCTTGTTCTGATCTTGTTCAGAGCAGCTGCACATCCTGTAGGCTCTGCTAAAGTGTACAGAATGCAAAGCAGGGGCTCTGCTTTTTTATCTGCTTCAGAAGCCTTTGCGGAGATTAGAAAGTGTTGCTCTGCTCTCTCCCACCTTGCTATCTGGACACAGAAGTTCCATGCCACCTTGCTATCTGGACACCAAAGGTCAGGTTTCAAGCTGGGGTAAATCAATTGAACCTCAGAAAGGTCAACAGAGCAATGCGAGCTTGTACTGGCTGAGGAGAAATTGTCACCAAGCCATTCCAGAGATATGAGACTTGGGACACAGGGTTTTCCCATCATACACTCTCCTATAGCTATTTTCTATCCTCCTACACAGTTTCCCAAGGTCCTTAAGTAGTCTATTCAATTTCTTGCTACATTTTTTTCCTCACTTACTGTATTTAAAGACAATTTGCCTTCCTGGAAGCCAGAAAATAAACATGTTCTAAACCTTACACCACAAAGATTTTCTAATATGGAATTACTCTGCTAGACTCAGGACTAATAAACCTTGGTGGGATTACAGTGAGAATATCTGCCCACAATTTATTCTTAACAGTAAGAAACATTGTCTTCATTTGTCCTTGTACCAAGAGTCTACTGAGAGGGTAGGAAGGAGAAATGATAGAGCTTCTCTCAGTGTCCTTGCACATACACTTTGAAAGTATCACAATACAAGAAAGATCTTTGTGATTTAAGCTGTGTGAAGAAAAAAGAAGATGTGTATGAGACACAAAAATAGTTAGGTTTCAACATTTTTTACTGCAGCAGCAGAACATGACATAAAAATTAGTGTGTTGGCTGAGCACAGAATAAAATTAACATGTTTCATTACCTTAAGATACAGTCGTACTGTATCTTTAACACAAAATAAATTCAAATTCAAATAAAATTGAGCCAGGTTTATTTTGGCTGGGTTTGCTGCATTGGTGTGACTGCTAAATATAGGTAAATCAAACCAGAGCTTGCTACTCAAGTTTGACCCTATATTAATAGAAGTATGCAAGACCCTGAGACACTCCTACATTAGTTAGTCTGAGTCAGGGCAGACTCCCTGACTTACCCAAATTGCACTTCTCATTTTGGGTAATGGTGGCATGGACGTCGCAGGAGGGGCAGTAAGCGATACTTATATTAACACCTTCATTTCTGGAAATTCACTGTGCCTGACACAGGCAGCTTGAGGAAGGAAGGCAAAAAATAAATAAATCAAACTCTAGCTTGTATAGCGAGACAGCCATCCTTCCCTGTGGGTGGGGAAAGTGCCAAAGAACAAATTAGATAGTGTGTACAAAAGGAAAAAAACCCCTCTTATCCTGCTGTTTACTTGTGCCATTAAATGTGCATGCCTTGGGGGAATGCCAACCTGCCCCCAGGAAAATCCAGCCCATCTAGAAGAGAATCATCATTTACCACTGAAAAAACCAGAAGGAGCAGGGGTAGTGAGAGGCTAAGACGATCGGGTTTAACTTTCGCTGGCCCGAAGCCAAATATGCAAGCAAAGGCTTAAGAGAACTTTCTACCGATGTCTCTGTGCCAACAATAGATGTGGACAGGACAAATATTTACAGACTGAAAGTGGAGGGAGACTAAATGGGGGGAGCCAGACTCTGCCCGAAGTGCTTATTATACCGCTTAGGGGCCGAGGTGACTGCAGGCCGCAGACAGGACGGGCTGACTCAACCCACAAGATGTCTTTTCACACGTCCTGTGCCATGCCCGCCTCCCTTTCCCTGGAGGGTATTAATAGCAGGGCAGTCATACTATACATTCTACAGAATAACCACCTCGCGCTGAAGTGAGCCCAGGCAAGGCTGCCCGAGAGCTAAAACATGTTCAAAACAAACAAAATGGTCCAGGAGACCCGGTGGAGACACTTATGCTCCATCCTGTGAATGCTCTCTTTATCCATCTCTCTGAGGTCACCTCACTCTATAATCGTCTCTCCTCAACACCCAAACGTGTCGTAACATTACAGGAAAATGAGTTATTAAATGGGTAATTTGGCTGAGAGATGCCTCTCACTTTATTTGCCTTTGAAAACATAAAGTAAATATCATAGTACTACGTGTGTGTATCTGACTGTCTCCTTTTCGCCTCTGTTCTTTGTTGTTCATCTTCCTCAGCTGTCTGAGAATGAGAGTTTATCTTAATCCATTTTTTGCACAGTTAAGCACAATGGAGCTCTTGAATGATACTACAATACAAACATAATCAAATTCTCCTTTCTCTGTTACGGGAAACAATGACAATGCTATAAAAAAAAAAATAACTATAGTAGTGGAGAGGACATTTGAGAGCAGAACTTTGTCCAAAAGCATCTGCACTGAGAGCAACCAAAGAAGCATTAAAATGATTGTTCGGCTGTGGTAACTGACAGTGACTAGCTCATTTCTTATTCTTCCAGAGCTAAATGTGTCACTCACCCTGGAGAGCAGTTTATCGCTGTGGATAAATTCAGTCTGTAGATCTCCCCAGCTTTGCCTTCCTGAATATTTCAGTCTGAAGCCCAAGAACTGCCACTGACTGATCACTGCAGGATAGATCTTTAGCAGGCAGAACAGTGAAATAAATAGCCACATCCTGAAGCATCTGATTACAGGAGTATAACTGCATTGTTTTCAACCACTTCAAAAGCAATTATTCCCCTTTTTCCTACACACCCATGTTTACTGGAGTAACTGGAAGGACAGTCAGAGATGTATGGAAAAACACAGAAATTATCTGAAAAAACAGTTACATAATACAGGAGTAAATTCAATTCTTCAGATGGATGGTAAATAATGAACTATCTTCTGTTTCTGAGTCACTTTGAGCTTTAATGCCTCAATGTCCTGATGTCCAAGGCATGCTCAGGTATAAAAATGAATAATTTTCTATTTACCTTTTCTCCTAAGAAAATAAAATCAATAATGTAACTCCACCAATGTCACAAACTGCAGCAACATGCAGCCTTCAAGAAGGAGATGAAAATCTAGGAGACAAACAAAGGAGACCCATAAAGCAAACACAACCCTGTGTCCTCACAGATAAAACACTGTTTACCTGCTGTGACTCTCACATTGCACTGCAGAGTACCAGGAGGGTGTTCCTTGCAACTACGCTACCATGCCCATCAAATTCCTTGCCTTTTCTCCCTCTGGCCTGTACATGCCAGAAATTAAGACAGGCATGTCCTAACCATCTGCAGGAGCTAAATCATGCATTGGACGTTCTTGTCATCAGGTTCTCAGTCTGCTCAAAGTAAGATTAACTAGAAGACGCAATAAACTGCCCTGTGAGGCCAGTAGCAAGCTCAGGGATCCGCTGCAGAGCGAATGCTCTGATGCACAGCCTGGATGCTGCTCCACGAGCACTTTGTGTGGTGCCACCAGGAAGCAGCTCCCCAGGGCTGCATGAGTGTGTGCTATTGCTACTGCCAAAACAAATGTAATCATTCTCAGTCTAATCCTAAAACCTTTCATTCTTTTCCTTCTGTTTTGATTTCTGTTTCTGTTCTCCAGTCAGAAATCTCTAAGCAGGCGCTGACCTGTCTGATCCCAGCTGGGGTCTGAGCCAACATGGATTAGCACCAGAGGAGAGCTACAAAATCATGGCTGGGGCATGTTGAGGTCATGGATGTTTCCTCAGCTGAAATTGTTCTCCCTCTGTCCTTCGTAGCCACGTATCTTCGACCTAACTTTGCAGGTTAGAGAGCCGTGTATGCTCTGAGACTTGGGGTATTTCCACACTGCATGCCTGGGTCACCCAAAGGCTGCCCTCCAGATCAGACTTACTCTATATTCAGGCAGTGACATACAAGTGCAACCCTGGGCACAGCCCAAGGGACTCTGTCTAAGCCTGGCAGTTCAACACTCTGCCAGGCCCTGGGTACATGGCAGGTGCAGTCTGCAGCGTGCCTCAGGGCAAGCCTGTGATCAGGAGCAGTGGCTCATACACCTTCCTGCTCCCAGCCCTTGTCAGCTGTAATGTAGACACAGCCTGGGGTGCTGGAGAATGAGAACATGCTTGTCTCCAACCCAGCGGAGCCTCCCGAGCCAGAGGCTGAACGTGCCACGTCTCCTACACCTGTAAATCACACACATGTAAATAACAGAAGGCAACATCTTTATTAAATAAACTACTAAGTACTTAAAACTGCAAGCCAAATGGAACTAATCTTCATTTAATGTGGCCAGACCTGTCTTCATGATTCATAACATCAAAAAGTCTGGTAAAAGCTGAGAAACACAAGTTACCTGCTGCAGAGCCACTCACACAATCTCCTTTAAGCTGAAAATGTATACTGAAAATGCAGTAAGTGGTAACCAGATTAAAAATGTCACACCTACCAGGACAGGAGAATGTAATACCTGGTCTCATACACACTTTCTATTATGTAAAAATGTTGGTTGATGATACAAATTTCTCCCAACATCTCTGCAATGCTTGCATCAACACACCCATGTCAGAAACACAACACTACAACAAGTGGCAGAGGTTTCATAATCACAGAATCATTTAAGATGGAAAAGACTTCTAAGATCATTGAGTCCAACCATTAACTTAACACTGCCGAGCATTTTTTGCATGTAAACACAGCATAAAGGGCAGATATTTGAAGGTAATTAGGTGTCTAAAGATGCAGTAGGTCATACTGTGGGCATTTCAAATGCACCTGGGCATAAAACTCCTTTGAGTTCAACAAAACTATTTTTAAAACCTTTGAGCTCTAAATATTTTCTTACATTTTTCTCAGACATGAAGTGTAACTATCACAAAGTTACAATAATTACCATCACTTCAAAGCCCACACATTTCTTTTAAAATTTTAACTTCCTAAACTGTTCAAAAACATCTATGACATTTAACACTTTAAAAAACCCCAACTCTTCAAAGTGAGGAAATAGACAAGTTCAAACATTGCAAAGTTCATCATGTCCACACAGTAAAAAACATGTATTTTTATTATCCAGTATGAAGAACTCGCACTGCATCACAATTCTGATACTGAAATTTCATATCGTTCTCAGCTTTGGTGTGCAGATACTGGGTAGTGGAATATATCAGTTGATGGGTGTGTTAACGAGACATTTATCATTATTCATGCTTATATTTTGATGGAGTATTCATAAATACTAATTCTGAGTCAGCTTTGACCTGGCAATCCCCATGGAACAGACTGACATCCTGCTTGGCTGAACTTGCTCACAAGGCACATCAGTCGTTTTAAATCTGAATGTATTTCTGCCCTTGTCAACCTGCTATCTCATTATCTCACTATTCACTCACAAAAGAAATGATGAATCATGAACACTGGGGTACAGGGAACCAAATACACTCAATAAAATTAACCTCATTATGTCAGTTGTGAGTAGCATGATGAAAATCTCTGAGGGTTACTCCAACGCAAAAAAAGAGGAGTTGCATCGTATTGAAAATAATGATGAACAGATACTTTGAGAAAAATCAGCAAAATCAGGGCTACAGGTGAATTTGCATTTGAGAAGTTTTGCTGTGTGACATCTCACAACAGATGAGAATTGTGACATCTTTCACAAACGTTTTGTTGTGTATTTGGTTTGATCACTAGGTCTAGAAAATACACAAAGTAGGTAGCATTTTATATGTAAACAGAACAAAACTGTTACAAAATCAAGTGAAAACTCGTACACCCAAACTATCCACAGGATGAGGCCGTACTTTACTAATAACAGAGGCAATCCATGTTATTTCTTGGAATGTCTATGATGCAGGTCTACATTGGGAAAGGCATCAAGGTGCTCAGTATTGCCATGCAGACTGTACCACTGCCACCTGCATTGCCCAGGGATGTACAGGCAATCCCAGGATCCTGCTGTGTCCACACAGCCCCAGCCACGTACCAGTCCTGCACCTCTCTCTGCTGCTATACCACTACAGATCATCCAGTGACCCCAGAATTTGTCCCCAAACCACCTCCAGCGCTAGCAGGACTTAAAAATCAGAGTGAACTTCTGTGCAAGGTACACATGGTATTTCTAGGTGGGATCATTTTATTTTACAATCATTCTGTAGGGAATGTTTCCATGTTCTTTCCAGTGTGGCTATTTTTATTTTTCCCATACACAGATGTCCTTGAGGTTTGCTTAAAGCCCAAACTGTGAATGCTGTTTGCCAATGTTGGATTTTCCTGTAACACGATACACTTCTGATGTGAGTGTGACACAGAGAACCTCATAATTGCACACCCTGTGGGCAGGAGCACACGGCAGAACAAGAGTCAAAAAGTCTTCCTGCAAAACAGGCCAGAGCTTACAGTGGGACAGGGCTGCAAATGGCCAATGTCCACTCCCAAGAACAGCTGCTGCAGAAACTGTACTTGCTTTGCCTGTACTCTATTGATAAGGCAGGGTTTTCCAAAAGATCCAATCAAATAAAGTTTTTAAGGAAGAACAAAGTAGTGGGATGTCAATTAAATGAGACGTGATGACTGCAAGGGAATTTATGTAAACAGTGTTTGTTACCCTGAGCAGCATGATGGCTTGTCAATCTTGCTGAGCTGTAGATGTTTCTGTGTGTTGCAGATTTCCTTGGAAAGGCTCCCTTCTGGTAGGTGTTGATGTCTTCTGCTGAGCATGTCTAGTACTCACTGTTTTTTATAGAAGGAGCCATTACAGCTGTCTGGTCAGATTCCCAGCACCAATCCAAGGTTTCTGCCCAGTAATCCCCACATCAAAGGCATACCTTCAAGTCAAACACCCATCTGTTCCAATGCAGCTATTTTGGTTTTCATCTACCATAAGCACTATCTAATAAAAATCGTATCAACCAAAGTGGCCTAAAAACATAATTAAGACCTCTGGCTAAGCATGAAAAATTACTTTGAAACATGATCCTACATTCTATAATTGATCAAGCATTTTTAAAATACCCCTTTAATACACTTCAGTTACTTTTCTGAGAAGTGACCAGTCCTAAGGATGTCCAGTGATCAGAAGCAGGTGATCAGAATGCAAGAGGACACAAATGGTTCCAGAGCTGTACCAGCTCATTCTTCACAGTATGGAGCATCTTGTAAAAATGGTCTGTCCTCTGCTGTCAGTGAATTCCACCCATGGTGGGGCATCTTCTTGGTGATGCCAAGCAATAGGACAGGCAGAAACTGATGCACAGGAAGTTCCACCTGCACATGAGGAAGAACATCTTTACTGTGCAGTGGCCAAGCACTGGAACAGATTGCCCAGAGGGCCTGTGGAGTCTCCCTCACTGGAGATATTCCAGAAATGTCTGGATGCAATCCTGTGCCATGTGCTCTGGGATGACCCTGCTTGAGCAGGGAAGTTGAACCAAGATGACCCTCTCTGGTCCCTCCCAACCTAACTTATTCTGTGATTTATCTGACCATCACCCAGAAGATGAAAAAGCAGGTGACATTTTGATTGACACTGTTTTGTAGTTGTCATTCATATCTATACAGTAAAAGGTATCAAAGGTCCAGACACACAAAAAATGAAATGCAAAACAAGAATAATAATTGGCATGATTAAACCCAGGGAAGCAAATGAGTTCAAGTTCAAACATTGGTATGGAGGGAGCTGGACTAATTGCCAGCTAAAAAGCCATGAATCTAGGAAGGATGTGAAGCCTCTAGGACTAATCTACACAAGGAAAAGAATGCAACAAATGCTTCCAAAATACATGACAAAACTGCTAATTACTGCACCTATACGCCAGAAGTGATCCTTGCAATTTTTTCTTCTGACTTCCTACTTTAATGGGGGCCATAGGATTTTCACAAAATTATTCCTGTTTGAATTAGAGCCAATTTAAAGATTTCTCAGGGTGATTAAGTGATTGCAATTATTGACTGGTGTTAATTTATAGATCAGAGGTGCCAGTTCAAATGTATTCCTTATTTTAAGGTGAACTTGCAAAATTTCACTTTCCAACTATGATATCTTTATGTCTCTTGGTCAGATAAATTCAATTGTCCAATCAATTTTCTATTCCCCATGTAAATAGCAAACCATCCCTTAACCCCTGCTGAATAAATTAAGCATTCAGAAAGGTGTCCCAGCATTTCTACCACCCTCATGTCTCTTTCCAGCATTGCAGACTGAGCACACTATTTCTGAAATATCTGTGTGAGACCTCTGGCCCTCCTCTCTTCTCCTCAGTGCTCCTCTTTATATGTTCATGGATTGCAGTCAGTTTTTTGGCCAAAGAACAGCTCAGAGCATGTGTTCAGTTGATAACCAACCACCACTCCCCAAGTCCCTTTCAAAGTCACTGCTTCACATGACAAAGAGCTCCTGTCCGTAAGCACAGGCATCACTCTTTGCTCTTCCATCTTCAAATTTGTAAAGAGTTCTATAGAAACTGAAGCACATTATTTACTTGTGACAATATTACATAGTGATCCCTATTACTGTGTATCAATGACCTATGGGATGAGACCATTTATTTAGCATATATCTGTTAATTTTTATCACCTTGATATCTTTCTTCACTGATAAAAACATCACAGTGGGGCTGACACCAGTCCATTTTAAGGTCTACTGGAAAGTCTTATATTCAAAAAGCCAGTTTTATATCTGGAATGTTTATTTTGTATCTTTTAAAGTTTCTTATTCAAGGTACCATGAATCCTTGCAGATAATGATGGAAAACCTCATGATCCTCTCTAAACATTATCCAGCCATCCACATACCTACTCTTGGAGAGCCAGTTTGACACGAGTTTCTACCAATGACCCCAATATTGCCTGTGTTTAAGAGACATTTGGACGATGCCTTAATAACATGCTGCAATTTTTGGTCAGCTCTGAAGTGATCAGGCATGTGGGCCAGATGATAGTTGTAGGTCCCTTCCAACTGAAATAGTCTATTCCATTTCTATGCCACTCTAAATCAGAATTTTGTCACTATTACCAAAAACACAGATGAGAAAGACCAGCTGAACAAAGTACAACATAACAATACATTTCAGAACTGTAATACTGAGACAAAACAAGAGTCAGAATTTATATTAAAATGTTTTGAACACTAAAAACCCACACTCACTTTGACCTGAAGTTTTTAACATTATAATCTAAGGTGTTCATACTTATACTATCCTTATACTATGGCACACATATACCTGTATTAAAGATGTCTTCCTTGAATACATCTAAAAACAGGAAAACAAACTGTAAAAATCCACCCTAATCCATCTGAAAGGTATAAGTTTTGATCCCATATTTAAGCTAATACCGTATTCTGTTGTATAAGATATGAATCACAGTTTAAAAAATATGTGGTAGGCTGATTTTTTTTTTCTAAGTTGTTTCCCCAGCTCTCTGGCAAACAGCAGGGAGAAAAGCATCCACGGGTTGTGGTTTCTCCCCATAAAAAGGTCCTAAGTACCTTCCTCGTATAAGGGGTCAGTCATCAAATCCATCCTCACTCAGCTTGGCCAAAAGAAGCATTTCTAAATTAGCAAATGCTGCCTCAAAAGCAGCAGTAAAAGGAAGGTTCAGCAAAACCATTTTTTTGACTTTTAAATCCAAGAGCCATGAATCTCTTGTGGGGAAAAAAACCAGTCACATTATCTGTGCAGCACTGTCACTATTTCAGTGTAAGTTAGGTTCTTTAAATACTTCACCCTGGTAGTGCCTGTGACATCCAAGTTGTTACCTTCATCAGGAGCTAATGCAGTTCTGATGAATTCTGCTCAGTGACAGGTTTATACAGTTCATGCTCAGAAGTTACCTTGGCTAGTGACATTGATTAATTTTCTGATAAGAAGCTAATTATAAAGGTTTGAAATTTGCAATTGCTCAGCAGAAAGGCAACAGTACTTCCTTTAAACAAAGTCATGTACACTGTATTAATAAATATATTAATAACAACAATTCTTTCCTCATGTATAGACTCTTGTCTACCTATTCCAAGTAAAATGCTCTCATTGTGCACCACAATCTCAGCCCTGGAATGACTCTCCACCCACCGCTAAATAACTGTGCACCAAAAATGTTCTTTAGTACCAAGTTTCAAGTAGAAGACTTTTTGTCTTCTTTTCTTGAAGAAAAAAAAGGTCAAGGAAATTTATTCTGAGATCATTTGTATAAACAGAGAACGGCACCACTAGAAAGTCCTCATCACAGCAGTGTTATCCATATGAACCATATTAACAAGACAAATTTGTCCCAGTACATTATTGCAGCTGAGAGACTGGGAGTTTGCTATGGGAGGGTTCCCAAACTGTGCAGTGCTGGGAAGCTGGACCAGGCAGAAATGTGAGAAGTAAGGAGAAATAAATGCTCCCTCTTGTTCCCACTGGCAAGTCTTCTTTTCTGTTCTCTACAACCACCCGAGTCCTTTGGCTGCCTACACCACTGCAAAACTCCAGGCCTGCAGCAGTGCCAGATCCCAAGCGTGGCTGTTGCTCTTTCCATCACCCTGTTCTTCCATCCTGTTGTCCTGATGTCCTTCACAACCACTTCTTCCCTCCTTTTCCAACTTGTTTTTCTTTCACATCAGATTTTCAGCTCAGTTCACAGTGCAGCCACTGCAACATTTCTACACATGGGACAGAGTGTAGAAATGCAGAGGCAGGAGGAAATAGCTGGGAATGTCCCTGCATCCCCTGTTCCAGCCCACACTGTACCATCTTCAGCATCAGTGACAGGCAATTATGCTGCAGCATAAAAAACATTTTCAAATCACGGCTACACTGCACTCTTTTGAATGTGCTAAATCTCAACTGCTTCATCCTCTGAGAAACAATCTGAAAACAAGTTCCAGCTTAATGTACTGCTAGAAAGTGCTTAAGAAGCTGCAAAATGAGTAACACTGAAAACTGTAGTAAAAACTTGCATGTGACTAAAACAGACTAAAATTTTTTTCTAGAAGTCTATTACAACTTGTTGAAGTATTGAAGAAAAACTAGAAGAAGAAGGATGGTCCTGTGCACAGTAAGAGACCAACAGGAGTGTGCAGTGGAAGGGCACATTGGGCATATTCTTTTATTCATGGTGTGCCAGACAGTGTCCGGTTCCTCTCAGATGGCAGGCTCCTCAACATCAAACCCAGAGAACACTTCACATTTGTCTGACTTTTATCACCTGACACCCTCTTGGCCTGTATTGTACATCAGTTTCTCAGGGGAAAAAGAAAAGCGAAGATAAGTATTGCCCTAGTGCCCCCTGCTTTTTCAACACAGCTACTTGTCCACAAGATGTACAGAGGTGTCTGAAATCTCAAGTGAATGTGGCAGGAATGGAAGACTGGGAGCTATTCTTATCTCACTGCCCTCTATAAACACAACGGCCAACCCTGTCCCTTACTGCTTCATACAGCTGTCAGCATCTAAATGCTTTGTAGCCTACAAACGGGCCAGTCCTACAGCGACAGACTGAATAACAGAAAGATTACAGCTTGTGTAACTCCATTACGGTATGGAGGTACTTTGCAATCAGTCAATGTTTCTTCTCCCATTCCTGCAGGGAAAAATCCCAGCCCAAGATTTTATTGCTCTTTTGCTGTAAGGCAAATAATTTCTCAGCTCTCCATCACCTCTGGCCCCTGTGTTTATAGCTCCACGTTCTCTCAGGTGCAGCCTACTTTGTTTCATATTGTTTTCCCAAATGCTTTAGAAACTTTTGAATCTGAAGAGGAGCTTTGAATATGCTATGATAGCAAGTCTGAGGAAAACACTTCAGAAATGGCTCTACAGTTTTAGGGAAACATTGTACTGCAAGCTTTAGTTTATTGAAATACAGGGAATTGTTACAGTCAAGTCCCCTGTTCTTTACAGTAGGGAAGGATTGAGCCCTTATTCTGTTTACAATTTATATAAGCAATCAAATGAAGACTGGTTAGAGAAAGACAGAAAACCTAATAAAAACTAAAGTACATCATTATTTTCCACCATTTATCTTAACTTAAATAGTTTGTTCTCAAAAGGTAAACATTTTTAGGTCTGGAAAAAAAAAGAAATAGCTCTTATACAGAGTTGGCATAGCCTATATACAATATATATAGGTGGCTAATGCAGTAGATAAGTAGATAGGTAAACATAATAGATAAGGAATTTAAAAGCCCATGAATTTTTAGCCTCAGCTTTTCCAGAGGCTTGCTGTGTTCCCTAGACACAGCATTTCCCTTCTGAATGTCCCTGTCTCTTAAAGAAGAGTAAACCAATAAAAGCTTTCCCTTTTCCAAAGTAATTTATGAATGAAGTGAGTAGCCTTTGATCAGATTCAGCTTTCTAAGTTGTCCACAGGGGACTCATGATGGCACTTCTTCATGACTGTATCAACTCTGAATTTGCATTTGACTCATACACATTAACTCCCACACTCTCAGCCAGGATTGCATAAAATGTTGAAAATGAGATGAGCTTTATAAATGGTTTCACTCAAGTCTTAAGAACAAGTCTTAATGGCACAGGTAAGGATCATTTTGTAATGAGGCATTTCCACCCTGTTCCAATGACTTTTCAACATCTCTTCTTATAGTTACAGGCTCTGAAGTCCTCAGTGTTCAGATATAAAAGGTCAGGACTCTTGCATTCCAGGCAGGAAAAGGTAGGACATGACAAAATGGGCACAGTCAGATGATAGCCTGCAGCTGTGCTGCGCAGGAGCACTGCCCACTGACCTAAGCAAGCATCTGAACCTGTCCCTGCTATTTATTTGACTGAAGATGAGGTGCAAATGATGGCAGAAGAAATTAAAAGGACAGAATAAACTGAAAGCTATCGATGAGGCTGTCTGTGTTCTCCAGAAACTCCTCTGACAGAATGGGACAGATATAGCCATAGGTTTTCCAGTGTTGTTGCCAGCTGGCCACTGTGGGACACAAGGGTGTGGGGAGCTAGTCACCCAGGCAGTGACAGAGGAGAGGCTCCTGCTCTCATCAGTGGACAGACTGCCAGAGAGTGACCTCAAGCGCAAGCCAAGGTCAGGTGTTTCAGCATGACACTGCAGAAAAGATTGTAAATGGCCTATGGAGCCTTACAGATAAGGACTTGGAGGCACTGGTGGATGGATAAACAGCTGGACATAACCCATTAATGTGCACTTTAAGCCCAGAAACCACCCACACCCTGAGCTGCATCAAAAGTGTGCCCAGCAGGTCAAGGGAGGCGATTCTCACTCACTACTCTGCTCCCATCCTAGATGGGAGATCCCCAACTAGATGCAGTACTGCATCCAGTTCTTTGGTCCCCTGAACAGGAAAAACATGGGCCTGTTACAATGGATCCAGAGGAGGCCATGAAAAAAGTCAGAGGGCTGGAACACCTCTTCTGTGCAGACAGGCTGAAAGAGTTGGGATTGTTCAGCCTGGAGAAGAGAAAGGTCCAGGGAGACCTAACTGTGTAAGTTTCAATACTTAAAGTTTTAATACATTACATACTTAAAGTTTCAATTCATTAAACAGACAGAGAGACTTTTTACCAAGGCCTGTAGTGATAAAATGAAGGGCAACAGTTTATAGTGAATGAGGGCAGGTTTAGGTTAGATGTAAGGAAGAGACTCTTCCCTGTGAGGTGGTGAGGCACTGGTATGGATTGCCCTGAGAAGCTGTGGATGCCCCACACCCACACACTGGAAATGTTCAAGGCCAGGCTGGATGGGGCTTTGAGCAACCTGGTCTAGTGGAAGGTCTCCTTGCCCGTGGCAGGGGGTTGGCAATAGACATCTTCAAGGTCCCTTCCAACCCATGATATACATATGGAGTTGGCTGCAGCCTATGAACTTCAGACTCAGATCCTCAATCTTCAAAACAAAATCTTTTTCACTAAAATTACAGGTTTTACAAATAAAATAATTTATTTCAGTTCTTCAGGCTAAAAATTGTACATTCCAGTCTGAAAATGGCAACACTAGATGACGATGCCTCAGGAACTTGTCCACTGTGTGACTCACCTTCTATTTTCTTTTATGTGTTCTAAATGTGACTACATTGCACCTTCAAAAGTATGATGCCCTCATCTCTTCTTGAAAATCCTTGTAGCAAAACCAGAAAATTATCCACAAAAGAGAACAAAAATGAGAGTTCCCATAACTGTAATCCCTATATAGTATTTTACTGTAATTTCCAAACAACTACTTGTGTTTGGGTTTGTTTTTTCTTCCTAATGCAGTGTAAAAAATTTCAACAGAAAGCTGCTACTTTCAAAGTTGCAACAGCAGCAACTTCAACAGGTTAGGAAGTAGCAAAACAGCATTTTCACTTTGGTCATTAAAAACTAGATAAAACCAATGCATCCAGGAGTGTCTTTTTTTGTAGCAATCATCGGTTGGAAAATGAACTAATTAAGTATTAGGTCTTTTCCTCTGTCCAGCAGGAAATCACCTTCAGAAAACAAGTCTTCCATTTCTCACTAAGAACAAAATGAGAGAAGACAATCTTGCTAAATCAAGGTTGTCACATCCTTAAACGTGCAAAAAGAAGTGAATTAGAGCAGCAAAAGACAACTAAGAACCAAAAAACTATGCAGGATTAAATGGAAAATATCTGGAAGGAGTAACCAGACTTGGGATGTCATAAGAAGAGATAGAGGGAGAGCTACAAATCAAATCTACCTCACAACCACTGCTGTAACACTGAGTTTTAGAAGTCCCACACTGGATGGGTGTTGGATGGGAGATAAAGGACTGTGCTGCCTAAGTACATGGACCTGCTGCCTTAGCTACAAAGATCCTCTGGCTCTGCCTCATGACACCATGGCTACAACACTTAAGATCCCTCACACTGAGTGATGTGCAAGGGAGTACAAACTTCTGCTGCCAGCAGTCTTGTGAAAAAAAAAAAAAAAATTAAGGAAGATTTACAACGCCCTTGAGTACGTAAAGCTAAATAATATGTCTCAATTGAGAGACGTTGCTTTCAATACAAAGCCCCCCTACCCCTGGCCCTGGTTCAGCAAGACTCAGCAGAACTCCTGCCAGCACTGAGCCGGCGCTTCCTGCGGCAGAGCACCCTCCGAGGCTGCCGGCTCAGCTGCTTCCCAGAGCCAAAAACAGCGACCATGTGAGCTCCCTGGCAATGCCCTCCCCAGGGATCTCCCACACACATCCTCACAGCACTTGGACCAACACAGTGAGTGCTGAAGATCACAAGCCTGCAGAGATCTCCGGCTGCACAGCATCTGCTCAGATAATACACCCGAGATGAGGTGTATTATACATATCCCTGGTGTGCATCCACTGCGGAGAGACGACACCACGTGTCGCCTAATTTCGAAAATATTCCCCCTTCCACACTCCCTGCCTACCGGAGCTGCCTGACCTGGGAACCATAAAAAGCTCTTTATGTAATCAATAGAAGGAGAGGAATATCCCCTGTCTAACTATTTAGGTAACCCAAGGTAACTAAGCTCTCAATTTAGACTTCTTAATGAGGTAAATATGGTGATGTCAGTTCTATTTTGTCAATAAAGGGAGACAAGCCTATCACTGGTGCCAGCTGATAAGAGTTTCTCCTTTGGCTGAGGTAGGATCATTTGTAAAATTTACATTAACAAATACTATTCATTGTACAGTTTTTTCAACAAATCTTTGATTTTTGGCTGCATAAATTACTAGATAATGATGTCATTCTTGTAAGGACCTGGAATTCTAATGATCAGGAATTGATGCAAATCTTTCAGGTCTAAGTCCTCAAATACAGGTATGAGCTATAAGCAGGGCACACTGGGATCACTGAAAATAAGTGCAAAGAGGATCCAGCAAAAATATCTTGTTTGAAACTGCAATCTAATTTTCTAAAAGATGGCACTTTTTTGGATCAGCTCTGAGCTTTTAAAAACTTGATGAACAGAGACTATTAGTTCTCTGGTACTTTAGATAATCTGCTTTGTGAGCTTTTTTTTTTTAATATCTTGAAATCCACTTCTTCAAGGCTTTTGTGAGGTAGGACTAGGAGGTGTAATTATTCCCTAGCAGTTTCATTTCTGTGCACAACAGCAAGAGAGCATGATGCTCCAATCCCTCCATGAAAGGAAATCCTGTAAAGGTTAGCAAGTGTTCCAAAATCGAAGCTAGTCGTCACCAAATCACTCAGCATGTCTCATGCTGACAGAGAAGTCTCTGTGAGGGGAGAAAGTGCCCATGTATGCTATCTTGAAGAAATCTATTTATAATCTTCTTTACTCTGCAAGCATGAAACTCCATCCTGTCTTCTTCCCAAATGAATGTAAGATTCATAGGCAATCCTGAAGCCTTCCCTTTCTTTGCTCAAAGCATATCAGCAGCTGTCCAAATAACACCTCAGTGCCATGGGGAGCACCCTTAAGGGGAGAGACTGCCAATTCTTAAGTCAAACCAAAGTTTCACAGCTGAGGTTGCCAATAAGAACACTGTTGAAGTAGTTCAAGGTCCTCTTCTGATTCACTTAGCCACATTAAATAGCATCTAACACCACAAGTGATTTCAGTGAAACCAATGGGCACCATACACAGCAATGCAGTAAAGGAGGAGCAAATGGGAAACTCGAGGCTACAGTTTATTACACTGATCCTTTTCCATCAGGCAACAACCTGGTGTGTTCAATTTAAACTCACTCACTCTGCCGCTGAAGCTGCTATTTTTTTCTTACAAATACCTGAACCTTTTAATTCCTCAAATCACTTTTTCACATCAATAGCCTCTTACAGTGAGTCTCGCTGCACTTGAAAACATTAATTGCATGAAAATTTTGAGAGGCACGGCCCCTTTTTCTGTCAAATTTACAAAATGAAAGAGTAAGTAATATACCTGACGTCAGTCACTTAGCTGGCAGCAAAATGTGTAGGAGAAATCTCTTCTACTCAGACTTTTGCTTCTGGACTGTGATCACTATCATCACTATCAGGCTGAAGCCACTGATGAAATACTTCCAGGGATAACTAATCTATATTAAATAAGCAAAGATGAGAATTCTTCTCTTTTTATTGACAGAGTTTAAGACTTGCAAATTGTTTCTAAGGGGCAGCAGAAGACCACGTTCCTCAGGGAGGACTAAAACTACTTTTTGCAGTTACGATCAACCAAAGAAAAAGGATGTTTCTAAGTGCTTAGCTGCCACCAAGATCTCCACAGAAGCAAAAGGCTTTCGTTCTTTCAAATCACGGCAGTAAAAAAAAAAACAAAAAAACAACAAAAAACTGTCAGTCCCCAAGATGGGCAGACATCACACTCTTCTGATAAATTGTATCTTGGGAACAGACTTGATTAAAGAATTAAGTTCCTTCTAGGTAAGCAAGATTTAGCTGGCTTTAAATCAAGGCTCAGTTATAATGTCTGTTACAATACAATTCGTATTAATGATAGTTCTAATTGCAGTGTTCACTATCCTCTTTCAAACTCAGCTAGACAGCCTCCTGGAGACAAAGAATTTTGATTAAATGCCTTACTTAGTTCAATTTTCCTCTCAGCTACATATGCAGAGCTCCCACCTGAACTGAGTGGTACAGATGTTTCTGAAAGTGGGACCAGAGAAATAACATCCTCCTGTACTCACCTGGCACAAAGGGCTTTCACAAAGCTCATGTACACCAATCATGCTCACAGACAAACAGATGACACTCTGTAAAGTCACTCTGAATTTACATTAGTCTTTTTGAGAGTATGTCAGTATAGACAAATCTCCGGTTATCACTACGTACACTTAAGGCTGGGTTGATTTTCATCCAAGAAATATAGGCAGATCTTTTTGGCAAGAGTTATTTCAAGGGAATTGCATTACACTTCTATTGTGTTAAATGGAAAATAGTTTTTTTAATCATGATAAATCAAGCATATTCTATGAATTACTGTTCATCTATATCTATGCAGTTTTGTTATATAAAGAGCGTTCAACTTCACAGACACAACCATAATTCTCAACACTACTCCACTGCCAAAGCTAAAGAAACAATATAAAGTAATTTTGGCAATATATGGGAAAAGAAGATGATACGAATTTGTCCTCAGTCCACTAGGAAGAGAACAATTAATCATTTGTTCTGCTTTAAATAAAAGTCTGCTTCCTAAAACAGAATTAATTTGTACAGCTCAGCTGAAATAAATGGAGTAGTATTCATTAATTTCACTGTGGAATTTCACTTTAAGCACTAAAAAAAAAAAAAATCAACTTCTCAGTATTGAAATACTGAAGTGGAGAAGGAGCTGCTGGGCTCTTTTCCCTGTGATCCAGTGACAGGGCATGTGGGGGAAGGGTTTAAAGCTGCTCCAGGGGAGGTTTACACTGGACATTAGGAAACATTTCTTCACTGAGTGCAGGGCCCAGCACTGGAGAGGTGGTCAATCCCCCAAATCCATCAGTGTATAAGAGGCATTTGGATAATGACCTTCACAACATACTTTAACTTTTGGTCAGCCCTGATGTCATCAGGCAGTTGGAAGAGATGATCATTGCAGGTCCCTTCCAACTGAAATATTCTACCCTATTGGAAATCTATTTAGTGCAATTTTGGGGCCATAGTCCTACCCTAAAAAGTCTACGAAAAATCTTTTGAGAGCAGTACAGTTTAATGATTTACTATGTCTTTATAGTCTCACTCAAATAAGTCAGTTCCAACACACTACAAACACTGGTTATCATCAGTTCGTTAAAAAGGGTAATTGTATTATAATCAGAGTTTTACAGGTGCCCAAAAAGATGAAGAGGTTAAGAATTCAGCTCTGCCACAAGCTACATGGGACAACACAAGAGAATGTTAATTCTGAATAACTTGGGGAAAAAAGCTGCCCTCTCATTATCATGAGCAGATTTAGATTCAGTACACACAAAGCTTGTGTGAAGGCACGCTGGGAATGGGATTCAGCTTCCTGGAGTGCAGGTTTTACCTCATGATCTCCAGAGCATAGACAGAGCATACCTCTCTTCAAGGAAGTTTTTGTTTAGGGGCACTTCTAACTGAAAGTCACATTTTGTATCATCTTCATAAATCTTTGAAAATTCTACACTGCTAATTCCCATTGCCAGAGTCAACAAATTTAAATCACAGGAAAGAAAACAGCAGAAAATGCCTTAACTCCTTTTATGCACTCCAGGATTAATTAGTTTGCTTGTACTACTGTCAGTAGTCCAGCATAATTTGAAGACCCAATCAAGATTAGGTTGCCACTACAACAGGCATGAAGGAGGAGGCAGTTCATGTCTCAAACTCCCTGCAATCTCTCTACAGGAGGCAAAGTCCAACTATCATTTTGCAGATGGAAAGCAGAAGGAGTAAGCAGATTGCCAAAGGCTTTCAGAAGCTTGCTCAATAAAATCTCTGACAAAAAACATGACATAAAGCAGTGCTGCTGCAAATGCATTTCAGTGCCAGTGCTCTGCCTTATCTATTAATCCCATTACTGTAATATTGTGTCAGGTAACTTTTGAGACTCAACATAGATGCTAGATGCTAAGAAGAAATTATTATATTTGTTATATTTGTTAACAAAGATAAGCATACAGGAATCTGACCACATTTTTGCTGTCATATACTAAGATTGGGACTCAGTTTCATGTTCAATCATAGTCCTCCTATCTAATCTTCTGCAATCATCTGGACATCTATTTGTGTACTTAAATCAGGCCGTGCAAAGCTGAAAAATTAGCAGGTGATTTACAGGACCAAAGTTAGGCACTAAGGCGTCTTATGAAAGGGCGATTAGGTATTTCTGAAGGGTAATCCAAAAATCCTGCTCTAATTGTAAAGCAGCTGGGAATTACTCCTAAGGGGAAAAAAATAATTAAAACAAATTAGCTTAAACTAAGAGGTCCTTTCTAAACTGCTCCCTAGTGAGGTTGCACCTTAACTCCTGCTGCCACTGGAACTTAGGTCTGTTCCTTAAGGCATCACAATGCTTTTGGGAATAAGACCACGCAGTATCCTGAGATGATGCTTCCAGTTGATCATGGAAAGAGGAAAAGCTGCCACATGTATGAGCCTAATAGCTGGAGTGCTGACAGCAGAAGTGTAAAATTCAATCACAGTTCTCCTTCATCTTGAGGAGATTCCAGTTCTCACTTCCCACTCCTCCAGAACATTTAGGGTTGTCAGACTAGAAACTACCCTGCTGAATCCCTGCCTTGGTGATGAATCATAAAATCCTGGAGGATGAGTAGACAGAATTCTAAAGCTCTGCCAAACATCGGGGGTCCCAGCCTTTGGTCCTCTCTGGACTTTTCCTGCACAGACCACCAGGACAAGTCATACAGACAGCCTACTCCTAACAAATGGAGGTTGCTACAGGCCTTTTACTTCTGCAGTGCCAGCAGTCCCCTCCTGTCCACGCTCTCTGCTGTCATTCCCCATCACATGGTAAATGCATGCCTATGACAGCAAAGGCAAGAGGGGAAATAAGACACTATAGAGCCTACAGGTCACTCCTCACTGAAGTCTCCCTAAAGATTCATAACTTGCTCTAGCATAAGAAAACCCATTTTAGCCTATCCTCTCCTTCGAGACAGGAATAATTAGTGGGCAGGGAATGTTTTTTTCCATGCATATACAAAAAACTAGCCCATCAGGCAATCACAGACCAACCACATTTGGGCTGTGTATCACCACAGGGTGTGTTGGTATGAGAGCAGAAGGGCCACTGCAAGAAGTTACATGGCCTACCCAGCTGGCATCACCCCATGGGAAAATCATAGGATTAAAAAAAAAGTACTTAATTAATCCCCAAAACCAGGGATTGCACTACAACTCTTTCCAAATACCTGCATGAGTGCCTGCACCAATACTCACCCTCTTGCCTGCTCCCTTCCATACCCATGGCTCTTGCACTCTTCACTGCTAAATGTCCCACTAAACTGGAGTGAGTGGGAAATTTTAGCTTTATTCTCCTCAAGAATGTAATGGCTGCAGCTAAGGACGTGGCAAGCAGAGTTATGACCCTCTTCTATTGCAAGAGCCAACTGGGGATAAGTTTGCCATGTCTGAAACAACTGTTCAGTTATTACACATCAAGTGGGCTCCCACAGGCCGTGGTTTTGGCTGAAGGGGGCTGTCTCTGCTCTGCTCGATCCTGGATTCAGAGCTATGCTCCAAGCACTCCAGTGAGGTCAGGCTTTTCTGGGGATCCAGACAGCCTCTGAAACTTGATGGAATCCAGTCAGTGCATGGTTCCCTCACTTCCTGTAACACAACACCTCCTCACAGGTATCTGTGCCCAGCTCTGAAGTGACACCAAGGCTGAATATGGAGAAAACTTAAGAGTTATACATGCTATACAATATTAACCAGCTCTGAAAAGCAGGATTTCTGGATCATGTCCTTGCACCTAGGTGTCTTAGTTTTTCCTAACTCCCATTTTAGATGTCAAGACAGAGGTTTTGGATTTTGCTGTGGACTTCTGTGTAACTTAGCTACCCAGTTCCTAAAGCAGGACTCACAAGAGTGTGGTGAGGATAAGTATTAAGTACATTGAGGCCTAATAAGATCACATAAATAAGATAGAGATCATTCCAAGATAAATACCACGCATATCCGGAATCTCATCAGTACAAAAAGAAACTACTGGATTCAGATAAAACAGTTTTAAATTAAAACTGAACACTTACATGTCATCTTACCCATATGCTTTATAGACAGCAGGAAGGAAACACTTTATACGTTAACCATGGGCTCAATTTAAAAACATCACCACCAAAGACTGCTGGCATCAGCTGTGGAACTGAGGTGATGAGCTTCCCCTGATACTCATTCCAATCTGGGAGTCAAGAGAGGTTGCACAGTGCCAGCAGCAAGATACACGGAGAAAGCACAGTTTACGCTAGAGCTTGATTTAATGAGTTCTTGTAAAGTCCTTTATGTCAAAGCCAGCTTACGACAGCCTCATCTAAGACACTATCTAATATCAAATGAGTATGCAGCATCTTGTTATCTTTTCACATTTACCATTCACACTCTCTGAAGTTACCCAGAAAAATATGTGCTTTGTGGGAGCTACCAGGCTCAAAATTTTTTGCTTATTTCAGTTTGACATTTAAATTTATCTTGAACTAACTAGGAGTGGGAGGTGACAATTTTTTTTATAAAACCTTTTGAAGTTTGGACAGGAAGAGAAACACATCTTTCAGCATCTTCACAAAAATAATTTCAAAACATCTATTTTCATATCAAGTTACAGAGAAAGGTAAGAGCGGAGACTGGCATGGGAGATCCATGTGTTTAACATCTTCTAATTCAAACTAGAACTCCTCATTAGATCAAAATATTCTGTATATATTAAAGTATAGGAGCTTAAACCCAGAAACACCCCAAGCCAGTGCACTAACTCCCACATAACCTTCTAAATGGTGGTATTAATGAAATCATATCAAAAAGTTTATTGAATATACAAACAGGTTTAGTTCATTAGTTACATTTATCGGAAAATGTTCCCATCTTGCTCCAGTAGTAAGCTACAAAAATCAAGTACAAAGCTGAAGGAAAGCAAACGTTAGTGGTCAGAGAGAGCTTTCCTATCATCCTGAATGCTAGAGGAAAACATTACCTCATTATCTAGGCCCAGATCAGAAGCTTCAATCCCTACATAACCTGCATGTTGGCTTAAGGAAAATATCTCATCAAATGGCAGCTCTTGAACGGAGACTCGTATTGCAGAGATTTTTGCATCCTTTTGACAACTTACATAACTACATACAAAGCATAACATCATAAACTGATTTAAAGAACATTTTCTTCTTCAGCGTGAGCAGCTCCATTAACCAGCTCACCACTTAAGATTCACTCGAGTCCATAAAGCAGGTGTTTAAACAGACCTTGTATTGATCTCGTCAATCTGGAATGAATTTTACTGCCAATACATGGACAGTATTTTTTTAAGATATATACAATCATTAATTGTCTGTGTCAAGATCAGAGGCTGTAAAAATATGAACCCAGCATTTTGACTGTTTCATGCCTGATTACATTAACTAGTAAAATGGCTTAATGAATCAGGTCTGCAGCTTCTTCTGCAAACCTCTCACCATCAAACACTACCCATGGCAAATCTGCTAGCAGGCACATCTAGGTACTGTAGCCTGAACAGCTCAGCCAGAAGTGAAATACTCAGGAAACCCATCCAAACATTATCCAATGGATTATGAGCGACAGAACAAAGCAAAAAATACAACAGACATCTGAAATGGAAAATCACTCTTGATTGTGAAGCAGTTGGTATCGAGAGAACATCCAGAACATGCCTTACCTGTGTAGTGCACCACACATGTCTGACCCTTCTTTGGAAATGTCCGTCCTGTTAAAATATAAAAGGTTATTATTTTATTTCCTCTGATTGACTTGGCTATGCAAGCTTCCCTTTTAAGAGGAAAAGTGCTGAACTGAGGTCTGGTATTAGCCATTTGGTTACTTCAGGATATCTGAGACATCCACATGACAGTTGATATAAGTGGCTCCTCATACAACTCTGAGCACAAATATTATGAGGAGTGGCTGAGGGAGCTGGGAGTGTTTGGTCTGGAGAAAAGGAGGCTCAGAGGAGACCTTATTGCTCTCTGAACTCCCTGACAGGAGGTTGTACTAAAGTGGGGATCAATCTCTTCTTCCAGATAGCAAGTGGAGGGGAAAAACGAGGAGAAAAGTGTGGGGAAATGGACTCAAGTTGCACCAGGTTAGTTTAGATTGGATATTAGGAAACATTTCTTCACAGAATGAGTTGAAAAGCATTTGGTTGTAAAACACAGGCAAGTGGTGCCATTACAATCCTTTGAAGTGTTCAAAAACCACGAGGATATGGCATTTGAAGACATGGTTTAATGGTGAACATGGTGGTGGTGCTGGGTTGATGGTTGGACATGATAATCTTAAAGGTCTTTTTCAACCTTAACAACTCTATGATTCTGTGACTATATGTTACCAAATCACTAATATGCAAGACAGGAATGGGATGGTTTAGGGTAAAAGGTCCCAGCTTGGCTCCTATCTAGCTCTTAGACCAAGTAATATTTTTTTTAGATAAATCTCCCTATATATGTGTGCATTACATATGCATTTACATTCTTTAAGTGCAAAAGGACAGTCAAAACTTCACGGATTTTAACTTTTAATAATCCTCTGAATGTTTTTGCTACAATTTTTCAAATAAAGTCTGTCTGACACTGTGAGAAAATCCATCTGTATTCACATCTCTAATGCCTTTCACTCAAGAAAGACAGCTCTATGAGGGCATCTTTAATTAGCAGGGATGGGTTTTACAGAAATTTTCACAGACAAAAAGCAGTTTAATTTTGTAGCATTAGGCAACAGTAAAGCAGTAGGACACTGAGTTCTTTTAAGAGCCTGGTAGTGCCTCCTAAAATGTTCATACTGAAGGGAAAGAAAGATGAAATTATTTTCTTGACACTGGAAAATGAAATTATCATTTTCATTTTACCTGTTCTAGGTACTACCAAAGGCACTAGAAGCTAAAGAATGACATTCCAGGTTCAATTAGGTGCCAATGATGTATTAAAGCTGCTAACCTTGATTTCTCAAGGTTGGCCAGGGAAGTGCCCAGGTTCAGAAGAACTTAAAAGTATCAATGAAGTTAATTATTAAGGAACATCCTTGACAGAAAGCTAAAAACTGGGGATTGAAGTAGGTTGCCCAGAGAAGCCATGTATGCCCCATCCCTGGAAATGTTCAAGGTCAGGTTGCATGGGGCGTGGAGCAAACTGGTCTAGTGGAAGGAGTCCCTGCCCACGGCAGAGGGGTTGGAACAAGATGATCTTTAAGATCCCTTTCAACCAAACCATTCTATCATGATATGAAACTGAGGCTCATCTCTTGGTTGACTTTCTGGCCCTTTGGTCAGAATTAACATGATAACAAGTTCTGCATTATAGAGGACTTCACAGGGTATAAACCAGCAGGTAACACACAAGCTATGGCCTTACGGCTTACATGCCAAAACCACATGAGCAGTAAGTGGCAGGAAGGCAGGCGAATGTGATGAACCAAGATTTACAACACAAAAATTGAGAAAGTGGTGCTTCCAAGTGCCACCTGAACAGCCTTGTTCATTGGCTTGGCTGGCTGGAATATCCCTAGCTGCTCATTGCACAGAATGCAGTACAGTACATATTCAGTTAGGGCACCATGGTATGCTCAAGTCAGATTAATCTGTTTTAAATTCAGCCATCTAAACCACAGGCAACTATCATATGCCAGTCTCCTGGGCTTCCTCTATTGACAGCAAAGAATTAGCAGTGCTTTGAGAGAAAGCCAGCCTATCCAGAGAAAGGCGAGATTAATTATTCTCTGGAGAAGACCACAGAGAAAATCCAGAAGGCTGCTTTAGACTAGCCAACTAACCTGGGAAAAGTTATGTGAGATGAATCCTACCCTCATTATTAAAGTATTAATACCTTAATATAATACCTACCTCGTAATTAAAGGTATTATTAAAGTGATGCACTATTATACAGAGATCTGAGAAAAGCCGTTTCAGACCATATGGACACACACCGCTGTGTGTGAATGTACCACCAGCAAAGGCAATGAAGCTACGTAATTTCACATCAAAGGCAAATTAAAAGCAGAGATTTGCAAGACCACTGACTCACTGTGGCTTAAGACAGTGCCTAAAGTCAACTGATTTTGATTAAGACTTGCAACCAAGAGAACTAATCCAAATAACCTTATCTGGAATAGCATATTACTTACAATGACAGCCTTGATATATTTAATAGACAGAAAGTACTGCTATGAGGTAGTTCCACCCTCCTTCCTACTCCCAATTCAGTACCATTACTTATGTGGGTACAAGTATTCTTCTTTTACATCTGTGCAACCAAGAGAAGAATTCAATCCCTAGAGCAAAACAGCACAAGAGGGAGAAGCCAATTTAAAAGCATACACAAAGAAAGGAAAGATACTGGGCCAAGAAACTTAAGCTGCAATCAACTTGAAGGAATTATTTATGGTTGTGTGTAAGTCAAGGATGATTCTGGCCTATTATATAGCTACATACATATGTTAGAAATTACATTCTCTTAAACCCAAAACACACAAACCTTACGGAACTATATTATAATTCCAAAGAAGAGCAGAACACCGCAAATTGGCTCTGGAAAGGCGAGCGTGCGCCAAGGGGAGGTAGGTGACTGCCACCCGGGCTGGACCTCAGCCCTCGCCAGCATCCCACGCTGGACCGGGAGGCGGCTGTGCCTTGCCGGAGGATGCTGGCACGAACGGCCGGCTGTGCCCCCGGCGAGGCCGGGCTCGCCACCGGGGAAAGTTTGGGTTCTCCGCCGGGCGCCGGCGCTGACCCCGCGCTCGGGCTGTGCAGCTGTCAGCGGATGCCACCGAAACCCCGGCCCCTCGCCGCCCCTGCCGCCGCCGCGACCCCGGGCGGCCGCCTCGCCGCGCTCCGCCTCTCCCGCATCGGCGGTTCGTGTCCGGGGGCTGCGGGGGCGGCCGTGCCTCCCCTCCCGTCCCCAACGCCTCCCCGCACCGCGCTCCTCGCTCTCCGCTCTGCGGCGGCTCCTCCGCTCCCGGAGCCCCCAGGTGCCCGGCCGGACCGGGAGCCCCCGTCCCCGCGCCGCAGCGCTGCTCGCCGGCCTCGTACCGTCTCCCGGAGAGATGGTCTCGATCTCCACCCCCATGGCGGCAGCGGCTCGACTCAGCCCCGCTCCCCGGCGCAGCCGGACCCCCAGTGCGGGCAATGCCCCTGGNGAGATGCTGCTGCCATCCCCCGCGCAGGGCTCGCTTTAGCCATGGTGCCCGGCGGGCGCTGCCCCGGGGGTCTCGCCGGCGTTTGCCCCCCGTGTGACCGTGCCCGTGCGGAGCCCGAGCGGCGGCAGGGCTCAGGGCGGGAGCGGGGGTATCGATGGGGTAGCGCTGTGGTCGCGCCGGGCAAGCAGGGAAACCAAGCGCCGCGCTCCGAACCAGCCAGACACCAGAACGCGGCTGAGTGCGAGTGGAGGGTCGGCATTTCCCGTTACTAAGAGCCATGGAGGAAAGCATTCGTGCTCGCACATTACGTGTGCACGCTGAAGGCAATGTCCCCCCGATTCTGTTGGTGAACAGCAGCATCAGGGCAGTGGTACCCACCGCTGGTGACCCCACACAGAAGCAGCAGCGGCAGGTCTCCAGCAGGCTGGCTGTGACCTTGAATTTCAGTGCAAAACAATTTATAACTGCTTTTTCATATCCATGTTTTAAAAAGGAAAATCCATGCATGTATGGTGTTCCCATGATGTGAGATTAGACATTCAACCTTGCTACAACTACTTGTGAGGAGTGCACTGAAATAGACTATTTCCTCATAAACTTAACTGTCTATTTGAATCTCAAGAGTTTCCACTGCCTCTAAAGGAATAGTTCTGTTTGCAGTTCTGTGTTTTCTGGGTTAAAAATAAAAATGGAACCGCAACATCATCAGTTTTCCAACTGAAAGAGCTGTCTGTATCCATCTAATTTCAACCTGCACTTCTCTGACATTGCTTTTTCAGGATTTTTATCTGTTACAAACTCGGTTCTCTTCAGGAAAAAAGATCTTCCTCTATATGGGCAGCAGTCAGGATGACTGAACTGAGGAATTACTGTGCTGGTTTGTAACTGTGATAATGTGTCCCTTGCATCCCTGCTCTGAACTACACTGACCATCTTCACACAGCTTTTCACACTACTCTGATCAGAGTGTTCCTTTGTCTGGGTGCTCGATTGTATCTATCTTTCCTTGTAGGTCAGACACGCTGAAATACTCAGGCTGGCTGGCTGAAGTTCCGCAAAAGTAGGCAAGTGAGGAAAAGCATGAGCTCACATGAGTTCATGTGAAGCAGTAATGAGGACAGGACAGGGATTCCTTTTGCCTGCCTCTGATTCCAGTGAATTCTGCATCTGTGTGCAGCATGTACAGAATTCTGTACATGTAGGTAGCAGGCACTTATTGCAGTTTCTTAGTGCAGGTCTGTAACAGTGCAAATTCTGAAAAGGGATTCTTTTCCATAGCCAATCTCAGAGTGTCATTTGATTTCTGATCAGTAGAAAGATACTAAAAATGCATTTGAGAAATAGGAAAATGCCTAGGTAGGACGTAAGTGGCACAGAGGCATTAAGAACACATGAACATTGCTAATTCCAGAGGTGCATCTGAATCACTACAGAGCAACAAGGAGAGCACAAGAAAAGCTGAGTGCATAAGGGGAGTTATAAAGGGAAATTCTTGGTACATGGTGTCCTAGTAGAGCTCTTGACTTTACAAGAAAGGACTGCTTTCATCCAGGCTCCAGGTAGATGTCCGTGTCCTCTCAGATGATCAGAGCATCAGAAGGCCTAAATCCACCGAATAAAAGCAAATTATACTTTGCTGGGTTCACTTTAGCTTTTATAATTACATGTTTCCTTTGATCAGGCCACACATCTCTCCACGGTGGGAGAATAGCTGTTCCCAAGTTGTGTCTTGTGACAGGAGATTGGACCTAATCACATAATAGACATAGGTCAGATGGGATCACAGCATATCTGTTTCAAGTGTCATCAAGTAACAGGCCTTAAAGACAGACCACAGCATCCTCAGGCAGACTGACAATCAAAATAAAAAAGCAAACCCCACCAACAGCAAAATTCACAAGCCACAAAATGGCATTAGGAGGGACCAAGCTGTGACCTGTGTCTTACATGCTGTATCTACAGTCATCCTATCCTGTGGCCTCTTGCCCCATGGTGGGACTTTAAATGCTTCTTTTGGGCATGAGCTTATTAGATCCCCTAAGCTAATACTCCCAAGATCATGGAAAGAAAGGTGAGGCCAAATTCCAAGACAGAAAAAAGGATCTGTAATGGGTATCTCAAAGCTATTAGATCAATATTTTAAAAAAATCTTTGATACCACAGATATTGAACAAAACATAATGTTATTTTCCCACTCACAGTATTCACTGAAGACATCGAGATCCTTAAATACATGTTAACAAGTCCATAGCACATGATGATCTTGGAAGAGTAGACTGAAACAAGAAATGTCCATATCTTCAGGAAAGCCCCTGAAATACAAGGAAAAGTGGTTTAGAATTGGCAGGAAATTGGAGGAGAAATAGAAAGGACAAAGGGACTAAGAGGGAAAGTTCATGACCAAGGAAATGACTGAAACCATATTATCAAAGCAGACCAGATGAGTGTATTATGAATGCTCTTTGACAGTCGCTGCACGTCATCCACTTCCTCCACCTTTGGGAGGCAGCCTATCTGTATCAAGGGTAGCGTCCAGTAGTGTCTGTCTCCAAGGCTCTGTAGACCTCACGTTCCTGAACAGTTGTTTGCCACAAGACCTTCCCACAGTACGTTTTTCTATCCTGGCAGCAGAAACAGCGGGCTGGAAAAGTGGGGGGTTTCATCACACTCATTCCCAAATGTTTTGATGGAACCACATTACTCAGTGGTCGCAAAGAGGACACGTTGCCACAGTCATTATGAGAAAAACCCCAAACCTTAAAGTTTAGCAGATGAAATCCCATTTTCTTTTGTTAAAACCCCAACAGCCAGCACTGTTTACAAACTATTTATGTATTTCCACTTTTAGGAAGACAAAAAGTTTCCAAATTTTTAGGGTGTTTTAATTTAGTTCATAGTTCCTATATTGTGAAATCCCATTCTTCATTGTTTTTCAAATCTACAAAGGATCTACAAATCATGTGTAATAGATTCCATATGCACATGAAGAACACCCATGGAAGAAAAAGCACTAAATTGCCCATAAACAGAAAAATGCCCAGATTCTGCAAATGTAAAAATTGATAGAAGCCACAAAAAACCCTCAGCAATATACATTTCCTTCACCAGCATCCATGGATAAAGAATCAGCATTACTTTGAAACCCAACCAGTGTTCTTTCTATGAACAGTGAAAACAACCTAAAAATGTGTTACCAATACTGACCTTTCCATTCAGTGCACCAACATGTGCAACCAAGTAATTTTAATTCCAAAGTGTACAGGTCATGCAAAACCAGCACCACTCTGGAAAAATCCCTGACCAAAATAAACACCAGCCTGCAGAGCTCAGCAGGTCGTGCCACTGTGAATGTTCCTGTGCATCACGAGCATTGACAAAAGAGAGTCAGCCACAATCCATGATTCCTCTCAAAGCACATGCTTAGGGTAATTCTGATAGCACACCCGCAGTGATGGCTGTGTGATTAACAGATTAAACCCAAAATTCTCCATGTGCCTGTCTCACTTCTCACCACTTCTGGTTACCACAGGTCAGCAGCACAGTCACCTCCTCCCCAACTGATACATGTTTCAAATGCCCCAGAATAAAATTTCCTCCTGAAGCAATTATTCACAATCCTCATCTTCCTCTTGGAACTCCTTATCCATGTCTGTATAGTTTCCTCTTGCAGCTGTAGCTGTGCGTGTAAAACTGTATTTTTTCAGTAGCACTAAAACTGCAGCTGGATTTTTTCAGTAGGACTAAAACTGCCTTCAAAGCTGCCACCTCTCTCACCAGGCTCTTCCCAACTCAGATATTCACATATTCTCTCTCACAAGGCTTTTATGTGAGTCATTATGAAGGTCTTAGACTTGATCTTCAAAGCCCTTTACAGGACCAGGTGCAACCTCAGGTATGCACAGGGAAGAGCTCCAGCTCATCCGGATATACACCACCAGCTACTAGAGTCAAGAATTTGAGAGGTTATATTCTGGAATGGAGGCAAAAATTCCACAAGACCAGGACCTTAATAATGGAGCTTGCTTCCAGAAGAGATTAATGCAATTTATCACTTCCAAACCCACATGGGTTTAGACAGACTCACGGCCTCACAGACTTGTCTCCCCAGTACAAGGACATAGTGGAGCAAGCCCGAACATTCCAATGTGGTTAATGGTTGGAGAATGTGGAGGGGATGAGGGAGCTGGGTTTGTTCAGCCTGTAGAAGACAGAGAGAAGAAGGATCTCAATTGCTGTCTACCTAATGGGTGCTGGAGAAGACGGTGCCACACTCTTTTCAGAGATGCCCAACAAAAGGACAAGAAGTAATGGGCACAAGTCATAGCAAGGGAAATTCTGACTAAATATAGATTAAAAAAATCTTTACAAGATCAGTTATCAAACAAAGCCTTAAGGAACCTGAACAAACTGATGTCAGCCCTGCTCCAAGCAAGTGATTGGACCATATGGCCTCCAAAGATCTCTTCCCCTAAACTGATGTATGAATCTGTAATATTTTTCATGCAACATGAAGAAGAGAAGGAAATTAAAAAATGGTAGGGAGATTAACCACAATTCCAACATTGACTGCATGATCCTTAATCACTTTGGATCTGTTTGCAATGCATAATACTCCAAAGTGGCTAATATAAAACTAGCTAGCACCTCAGATGCAATATAAATATGAAAATGCAGCATCCATCCAGACTAATTAGCACACATGCAGATTGCTGCAATGATATTGCTTCACTGCCTACTCTTTTGAAGGCAGTTTGCTGAATTGTAGATATGCTCTGAACTGCTCGGTGCCTCAGTATTTAATTTATATAACAAGAATGATCATTCTACCTTGTCTGTTTCAATTCCAAACACTTCAGAGGAAGAGATCCTCTTTTATCATAAATAAAAGTGGAACCTAGAGCCTAAACTCAGGGTCATGCAGTGTGGTCTCACAAATAAAATTTCCAATAATAACAATATTTTAAGCAGACAAGAGCATTAAATTTTCTCTTCCATCAAATCTTTCATACGAAAAAATGGATTAAAAAATGTAAGTAAGTCTATCTTTCAAACTGTGGAACAGTACTGGAATTACATATATTGCATCTAGTCAGTAAACTAATTATTCCAGCTCTGTCATTTCCTTGCCATGGAAGTTACAGAAGGACATCAGCAACTTTGAGAAACTTTGTATTTACAGGGCAACACATTTTCTGCTTTCTTCAGTAAAACTATTTCTCTATAGTTTTGGTATTTATTCTGCTCGGTGGAGAAATGTCACTGGCAAGACATATTGGAAGCAGTTCAAACAACGGGAGAAAACCAAACAAGCCACAAATATTAGCTACAAGCTTTTGATTAGTCTTTCGATGATTTTGGAAAATGTAACTGTGGAAATGAAATTAACTGGCATTCTCAATCCTCCAGATAAATGAATCAAGGGAGCTGGCTAATGGACTCAGAAAATTAAGGCTGTATTTGTTTTCCGTCATTCTGCATGTGCAATTATAACACTACTTAATGAGTTTCTAGAACCTCCTGACCAAAATGATCTGCAGTTACAACTAAAACTTCAGCAAACAGAGAGGCAGATTGTAACATATCAGGGCAGATACAAGTAGGACAGCACAGAAAGATTGTAAAAAGTTGGGGTCTTTTTTTGTGTGATACTCCAGGGACAGCTTTAATTGCAGGTAGGTGTCAACAGATCAGCGAGAGCCACTTAAAATCTCAGGCTTTTTACATTCATCTCTAGGAGAAACACAAACACTCATCTCTCTGTTACCTCCTCATTAGGGTTGACCCAGCATTTGGCCTTTAGCTCTCTTAGAGAAAGACAAGGCTGAATCAACCATTTCAGGTTGTGCACCTAGGGAGTCAAGGTGGCTGAATCCCGAAGAACAGGTATTTAGGCTTAAACTGACCTTCAAGTGGAAACACTTCTAATCCTTCCTACGAGGGAAGCAGGAAAAAGTAATTTTAATTTCATTTTCCATTACATTAAGAATTTATCTAAGATAAAAAAGAGGGCCAAAACAGAACCATCACAGCCTTTCAATAAAAATGTGGACCCCACAGGACTTACAATATAATTCTAGCTAATGCTTCAACTATCTTAAGGGCTGTGGATTAAAAACATCATCCATTATAGCTCAGTTTCAACCTACACAGACAGTTACAGGTGAACTACTTAAACAAGCAGGTGGATAGCAGCACGATATTTGCCCTGATTCATTTTAATTAGCAGGTTTGTGTTAGAATACTTTCACCAATATTTTTGTCTGTATCAAGGAGGTAGGGAGATCCTATTAAGTCCAACTAGCAAGAACATTTCTATGGGAGACCAAGCTAAAGGTGTTTTATCACAAGGGTTTCCAAATATAGCTGGGAATCGGCTTTCTTCAGACACTTCTGAAATTGTCCCAAGTAGAACCAGCAACAGCAAACTATTCACCTGTCTTGGGCATTGGAAGTGTTATCATCAAACACACCTCATACATCAAGCAAAATAAGAGAGACCCCAAAATCTTTCTCAATCAATATTCTCAACCACAGTTTAACTGCCTGAATAGATACTAGAATCCATGTGATTCAGAAGTAATCAATTTTTATATACTTTATAAAATTTGCTTTCTAGTGCACTTTCCAAAACAGGTGTTGCTAAGAATTTCATTCTGTCTACATTGTCAACCAACCAGTTTGGATACAGGATTGTGTCCAGCTCATGCTGGCCTGAGTTCCTCTACAATAATAAAGTATTTTCCCAGAGCTGACAGAGTTTAATGACCTTTTCAACTTATCAAGCTGGGACAAATATAAATCTGCTAAAAATATTACTATCCTTTGTTCTTCTTCAAGTCTCAACGGGCTTTCAATTGAGAGTGATCTAACTGGCTATGAACACTGTGGCAAAGAGCATTTAGCCATGCAAGAGGTTCCTAAGTTATCTGATGTGTCTGGTGGGAATTATAAAAATATTACTTCAAGGGTATAAATTTACATCATCATGTAAAAAAGAAGGTACTAATAAGAGACATCTTCAAAAACAAATACATTTAATGCCTATGAAAAAGAAAAAGACTGTCATAATTTGGAAACTGAATGTTGACTTACAGATGGAAAGACCCATTAGATCACTCATTCCCTCTCTTTGCCAAGACAGAAATATATCCTAAAGAACATTTCATGCTCTTCTGCCCAGTATAATTTTTGTAACATAAATGCTGGAGTTTTAATTGAAAACCTGATTGCTTTATAAAGCGTGCACAAGAGACTGGCATGTACATATGGGAGCATTAAGTCAAAAACCAGTGTTTTGAGACACAGAGGGCATTCAGTGGGAAGGCTGTGGGTAGGAATGATAGGAATCATGTAGCTCTAGAAAGAGCTATTGGTGGGCTGATCATTGATAAATATTCTAGTTATAACGGACATGCACGTAATGACTACGCAACCATTCCTTGGCATCCATCTCTCCACACCCATTTCCTATCCGAGTACTTCAGTTAGACTCATAAAGCAAGACTTATTCATCTATTTTAGGTACTTTAGGATGGAATGAATCATGCACTAAAAGTATCTATTTCTCACCACTGACTTTTAAGTGAATCAGGAAGCAGGGTCTGACTTAGACAACTATTGTGTGTATGTGCAGAGATATGTTAGAGAGCTGAGGCTCCACACTGTTGCCAAATGGGAGCTTGGGTACTACCTTCATATAAGCATCTATACATATTTACTTCAATGCAGAAATACTAATCTGTAGGACGAATCCCACACCTTCAATTAAATGAGAAATGTGTCTCATTCTGCCTTCCTTCCTAATCACTCACCAGTTTTGCTTTAGCATTGTGAAGGTCAAAAAAACATTAAGCCCTCGATGAGAGTGAAAATGAAGTGGCCTTCTGAAAAAATTTGGTTCTCTTCTCCCTGCTCCAATGAACTACAAGAGTCTCACTCTAGACCACAAAAGGGAAGGCTTGGGTGATTAACAACTGCTTTTCCAACTCGACTCCCCCAGATGTGCTGGATTGCTGTGTTAAAATTACATATTTGCCTTTCTGTTACAGAGGAGAGGGAGTTCCAAGAGCCACAAACATCAAGACGACTGTTGACGACATTCCTGCAAAGAGTGATGGACAGCTTCAGTTGGAATGATGTGATGGAGCACCTCTGGTGCCTTCCCTGAGACACAGGGGTGTTTCAGAGAACCCAAGGTCCACTGTCAGAGAGATCACTGCAGTCAGTTACACACATATGACATTTGGAGAGTTGCCATCTAGCAGCATATCCCTGAGGGTGGAAATAAGCTCACAGAATTTATAAACTTCAAGAAGAGGAAAAACTTTTATCTTGCTGTAGCAGTGTCTTGTTCCTATGCTAGGTGCCTCTGTTTACAAATGACAGATCAAGCCAGTCTAGTACCATTGGCACAGGTAGTTGCTCCAGAAAAGTAACACCAAGGTTCTGCACATAAGAAAAAAAGTAGTCTTAGAAAGAAGTGGTGACGTTCCTGCCTGAAGTCTCCTTAGTATGAATGAAGCCTGCATAGAAAAGATGAGGGCTTTGCATTTACACAATAATTTGAATACATGTTTTCTTAATTAACCAAACTTCTTAGCAATTTCTTAAATATATTTGTGTAAAAATTACAGTATTTCATCAGGTGTTTCCCACTTTACATGACGTACATATAAAATGCGTATCTGGTGAGTAAAATCCTTTTCTGAGAGCGGGAACAGCACACAGACATATCCCTATGAGAAGAGCACTGATTTACAGAGCGTGGATCAGTTGATCTGCTCTGACAGATTACGTATTTCATTTCTTTATTAACTGTGCATAATTTTCACATTCTGTTCCTGTTAGCTTATGACAGATAACTACTTTTTAAAATCAGATCTCAAGGCAAAGAAATGTCAGTGTGGAAGAATAAAGACATTTAGTATGCATTTATTACGTAAATAAATACTCAAGCTTCTCAAAAGTGTTGAAGTAAATGACACATCTACTTAAATTGGTGAATTCATGGTGAGTAGCTTTAAATAGAAATACTTTTGAAATAAAAATACCACAAAGTATTAGACATTTCATAAAGTTGAGTTAAATTAGCATTAGAAAAACTATTACTCCTACGTTTTTATTACATATTGAGCTGGATCTCTCTTCCTCTGAAGTCACCAGACTTAACATCTATTTAATTAACTTGAAGCAAGATTTAGCCTGGAAGAGTTATTTTACCATGAGTAAAGGAGAAAATGAAGTCTGAAATCCAGGTTTTCCAGCAAGGCACTGAACCCAGATACACAGAGATATTTAGATACCAATCTCCCACTGGACAAGAAATAGACAGGTAAATATATTTAAGAACCTGGAATTCATTAGCTCTGATCCATTTGGACACAAAAAGTATTCACTGTTTCCCTGATTCGCAAGTACAGCAATGTGGAAAAACATCAATATAAATCAGTATTATAAAAAAAGGCAGCTCACTTCAATGATGAAGGCTGGATTAATTTTCCAACACTCATTATGAACCATGGGAACTCAAGTCTACCAGCTGGCAGCTATGTGCAACTCAGAGTTCAGTTTTGGACTTTACATACGACTTTTAAAAACCATCTCCTCCAAAGCACCAAGGACTGGCTGGCTGGAATTACTCTACGGGAGAGAGCCAACCATCAGCTGAAACACCTTGTTTCAGCCATAGGTGACATTCTCAGTTACACCAGAGTTAATCAGAGGCTAATAGTTCAGAATCTAGCTCATTGTAGGTGTATAGTCTGTGGTTGCTCACTGGAGTGTCTCAGCTTTCTAGCTGTAGTAATTGCCAGGGCAGTTTTCAATTACCAGCCTTTATTTTGTGTGTGCTATAGAGATCTGTGCATGCCAAGGTGATGGAGAAATATTATTTATATATTTTCCAGAAAAATATGCTAACTGAATGAAGGGAACTTGTTTTATCCTCTCGATTTTTATCCTGTTTTTAAAAAATTAGGCTGTGCCAAAACAGAAGTTCAATGTCTCTTTCATTCACTTTGCACCTTCTTTGATCCCCCGTACAACTTGTTTAAATTCATAATCATGGCATAACTTAGTTTATAGTCTTTGTGTATTTATTCATTTTATGTTTTACAAGTCTTCCATTATTTACAGTTTTTTAAGGAAACAAGTTGAAAGATAACCTTATCTCAGATGAATTTTGTCATATATGGTGTTTATGGGGATTCTGTTCTCACAGAAGCTGCTTGCCCACATTATTGCCTCCTGTTGTGGTGGCCCAGCCTGGGGCTGGGGTGAGTGGAGGGGCTGCATCCCCTGAACCAGCAAGCCTCTGGTGGGATGGCTCAGACTAATCTCTCCCCAGGCTGTCATGAGGAGAAGGCTTCCCTTCCTAAGGCAGTGCATTGGCATGTTCACACTCCCCATTTGGTAAGCCTAGCAATCCTATACTGTCTCCTCCCCTTGTCTCCCTCAAATGGACCCTGCTCTGGAAAATTCTTCCTTCCTGGATACCCCACTGGCCCTTCCTCCCTAATCCCTCCCTCCCTATATCCCCATTGTTTATGTACCCTGATCCTGCCTATTCTCTCCCCTTTTCCCTCCTCCTGTTGGTGCCTTTCCCTGGTTAAAACCCCTGGAGCCAGGCTTTGTCCCTCAGTTCTTGTCATTGGTTTCACTGAGGAGTAAGTTCTCAGAGCTCCATGCAAGGACTTCCTCTCTCGCCTCTTTATCTCTGACTGACGCAGCCCCTTGGTGTGTCTGTGTGTGTGTCTGTGTGTCTGCCTGCTGCCACCTGCACAGGTGTGTGTCTGTGTGTCTGTGTGCTGCCACCTGCACGGGTGTGTGTGGGTGTGGGTGTGGGTGTGTGTTGCCACCTGCACAGGTGTGTGTCTGTGTGTCTGCCTGCTGCCACCTGCACAGGTGTGTGTCTGTGTGTCTGTGTGTCTGTGTGTCTGCATGCTGCCACCTGCACAGGTGTGTCTGTGTGTCTGTTTGTCTGTGTGTTGCCACCTGCACAGGTGTGTCTGTGTGTCTGTGTGCTGCCACCTGCACAGGTGTGTCTGTGTGTCTGCCTGCTGTCACCTGCACAGGTGTGTCTGTGTGTCTGTGTGTTGCCACCTGCACAGGTGTGTCTGTGTGTCTGTGTGCTGCCACCTGCACAGGTGTGTCTGTGTGTCTGCTGGCAGCCTTGGCTGCACCGGGGCCGTCCAAGGAAGGATGCTCTCTGGGAAGGATGTGGCTTGCAAACCTGCTGACCAACCATACCGCGTCAGCCTCCCACCAAAAGATGCTCATAGAATGAACCACAGGAGGAAGCTTTCCTTGAGATTCTCAAATGTTATCCCAAATGGAGTCTGAGGTTCCAACTCAGCTGCTACAGAATAGAGCTCGCAGTGTGTCTAAACCCTGCAGATTTCAAGGAACACAGAGCCTTTGAGAGTTTTCAAAAAGCCACAGCAAATCCATGCTCACTTGACTCCTCAGTTCACTACCATGCCAGTGGAACTTTATGGATGTTGTCATCTTTGTATCTGTGTATCTCAGAATTAAGTATGTTTCAGATGAAGTATAACTTCATATGTGTGTCATGAGTGTGACTTCGGATGAAGTCCTACTTCCTAAGGCCTTCAGAGATAGATGAATTGAGGATTATTCTCCTACTGGCAAGTCTCACATATTCAGCCTTGTATCCCCCTCTGATAATGTCACAGAATGAGGAGATGCTTTACAAGATGATGAAATAAAAACCAATCAAACAAAGAAACCTCAGCAAATAAAGTCCAGTCTTCATCAGGAGCAGTCAGTCCATGCTCTCAAGGTGTCAGCATAGCTGGCAGGATACACATTATCCATAGTGAAACATCTGAGCATTTCACTCACACTGAGGCAGAAGTTTCTGCATCCAAACCACATTTTAGGTTCCTAGAATCCAGCTGCGACAGTTTTGTTAGGATATTTAAAGCACAGTGGTGCAGAATATAGATGAGATGCTGTGCCAAAGAATTGCTTTATCAGTTTCAGCAAAATACACCCAGAATACAACAAAGCCGTGAAACACCATTATTTTAAAGTAAAACAAATATATATTGTACAGACAATTTATGGAGCTGCTGTGATTGTATTTTAATGTAATCTATTCATTATAACTACTGTGGGTAAGAAACTTTCACTAATATAAAAAAATAATCCTGCTACAACTTGGAGGAAGTACAGAGTAGTCAGAAAGTACAGTCCAAGTGAAATAGGTATGGCAGTGTGGCATCTCTGCCACAAAGGGTAAGGTAAAATCGTTAAAAAACATGGTTTCACCACAAGCACAGACAGAGACCAAAGAATTTATGAGTCTTGCATAAAAAGGGACCTTCTAACTTGCATATTTAGCTTTTTAATTTTTACCTATTCCAGCCAACCTTGCTGGCTTGTTCCTGATGAATATAAAAAAGGTTTTATTTTGAATGTAATCTTCATTAAATAATTCATAAAAGAAAAAAAGTAGCTGTGAATGAGCATGCGATATAATTACAACAGTTTGGGAGTTCTTTAGTGGTAATAACCATCATCAGTAAATGCACCTGGAAAAAGGGTATTAAAAAATTCTTACAACAGAGAATTTAGCCTTCAACAAGATGTTTGTTTTCCTCAAGTGGTAATATACAAATATATAATGTATAAATGAGCCAAAGATGCAAAATATGTATTGTTAAGTATTACATTTTTAACCACAGTGATTACATTGATATCTTGTAAACCTTTGCCCAGGTTTAATTTATCCACTTTTTGTTAATGTAAAAAGCAAGACACACAAGTTATATGGAAGCTGAAAGGAGATGCACTGGAAAAACAAGAATGACCGAAAGATGCTGAGGATGGGATCCAGTTACCTGTCTATAAGCTTCTAATGCCATCTTAGGCAGTCCAGGGACTATCTGGGGATCATCTCTTTGTTGCCAGCTGCCACTCCGGAATGGCACTACTCTTCTCTAAGTCCCATGCTGTATCTGCCAGCTCATTGTGGCTGTCTCAGATGTCTTGGGGCACTGAAAATAGTAATCGTTACTTATATTTAAGCAATTAATCCCACCCTGACTATTTAGGCTCAGCCATACACACACTCTGTCCAAGCTAACCCCAAAGAAGGCTGTGCTGGGGAGGGAAGGATGGAGACACCCAAAGCAGTCCATCTGACACAGCTCTGGGCCTGCAACAGCACAGCCCACCCAAACTGCTGTATCCTCACACGGCCCCACTGTGTTACAGCAATTCACTGGTTGGTTCTTTTGTGTCTTTGACAACTCAAGCATCTTGCATGATATTATGTTACATATTGTGGGAAATGCAGGGTTAGGAGAAACCGGAAAATTTCGGCTTCCTCTCTACATTTTGGCTATATAATGAGAGAACAGCCCTCAGACACAAGTGGCTGGGAAGACCAAGAAAGAAATCAATATATATTTGTAGCTAGGAAGTATGTCCCAGTAAAATGAACACTAATCACTAATCAGCTCTCTTTACTTCTAGGCTCTGTACTTGGTTTTTTACTTTGAGTGTTTTCTTTTTTTTTTAATCTCACCTTCCTTCATTCTCATAACTACTGACAGAACAGAGCATGTTTTCTACTTTCCTTTCATAGCCATTTTGAATCTTGTCTCTTTGAAAGATGCTGCCCATCAGAGATTGCAATCTGCCTTGTACAGTTCTCAGTTATGTTTAAATCTTCTTTCATCCTTCAAAGGCTGGCTGAAGGAAGTGTCAGTTCATTATTTCAGGCTGTAGCTTAATACTTAGGCTTACCAGTGTATGATGTCTCTTTTGGTAAAGACCTTTGTTCACTGAAGGTCAAGGTATTAGTGTTATTTATAAATATATTCCCAGCACCAAAGAGTTAAAAATAGCCGTCTACGAAAATGCACAGTAATTGGTTAAACCTTGTTAGCAATCACATGAAGATGATAACTCCTCCCAGGAAAAGACATAGCCAAAGCAGCTTTGACATGGATTTATACTTAGAAGAGCAGCTGCGGGCCTACGGAGAAGGAGTTCACAATACAGACTCTTGGATTATTAGCAGAAAAAACAGCTTGATGCTGGAAAGGAAGGAGACATGAGAAAAAAATTTTCTCATGGTGATCTGCATGTGAATTTCATGGATTCTCTACTTTGGAGCAACCACCATTAGAAAGAAAGCGTAAAAAGATGGATCTGGGAAAGGCAAAGCTGCTAAGAACCGGCCTCAATGCTTTATATCAAGCTGTCCACCCTGTGCATGGAATCGCCTGGACAGATGGGAAGCAAGTGATACTGACTACCTTATACTATCAAAATGGAGAGCTGAAGTTTGGAGACTCAAGCATTGTTGGTCAATTTGAACATGTTCATGGGCTTTACTGGGGCCCATGTTGCTCTACAGACACCCCAGCTCTGCTTGCTGTTCAGCACAAAAAGCACGTAAGCATTTGGCAGCTGGTCTACAACAGTGCAGAGAAGAAAAAGCCCTTGATTTCTCAGACTTGTGAAGTTGGTGAGCCATTTCCACTGCTTTCTCAGGGCTGTGTGTGGCATCCAAAGAAGGAGGTCTTGGCTGTGCTTACAAAACGAGATGCTTCAGTCTTGCATGCTGTCCGTACTGACAATACGCGGGTCAAGGCAGAGATCAAAAGCAGCGGAGTCATCCACTGTGCTTGCTGGACTAAGGATGGTAACCGTTTAGTAGTTGCCATAGGCAGTGCCCTGCACTCCTACATATGGGATAATGCTCAGAAAACTCTAAATATCTGCTCCTTTTGCCCAATTTTTGATGTGGGAGGTTATATCTGCGCTATAGAAGCCACACTGGATTTCCAGATTGCTGTAGCTACTGAGCTTCCTTTAGATAATATCTGTGGTTTCAGTGCAGGCATTGCATTTGATGTGCCCTCTGGTACAGAGGCCGGTTCTTTAATCTCACAGTCTCCTCTGGTGCTTGGTGATGAGGAATACTCCATGGACACACGAAGAAAGTCCATAGATTCAGATAGATCAGGTGTTGATTCACTTGCTTCTTCCTCATCAGGTCCTGTGGATTTAACCCATATCCTTGCAAACCACCGTCGGTCTGATCCCAGTCCTCTCATTACTCTGAAACGCAAAGACTCTGCAGCAACAAATGGTCAAGATTCTTCTCACTTGATTTTGGTGACTTTTGAGAGGAAGGTAACGACCACCAGAAAAGTCACCATCCCAGGTATTCTGGTTCCTGATATTATGGCTTTTGACCTTAGAGCTCAGATTGTGGCAGTAGCCTCTAATACTTCTAATATTGTTTTGGTGTATTCAGTTACCTCTTCCTGTATGCCTCACATTCAACAAATCCAGCTGGAAAAAAATGAAAGACCAAAGGGCCTATGCTTTTTAACAGATAAACTCTTATTGATTCTGATTGGCAAGCAGAGGTTCCCTGAGCCTAATCTGATTCCATCTTCAAGTTCAGACAGGTATATACTGCGCCTTATGGTTAAAGAATTGATGCTGGAAGAAAATTCTTCAGCATTGCCTGAGACTAAGCAGAATATGTTTTATAATTTTGAATCCTCTATTAATATACCTGGAAAAAGAAAATTCTTTGAGAATCTTGCCACAGAAGACCAACCTCAAAGCAGGGAGTTGTTAATACCAAGAAGCACGGTTATTCAATCTCCGAGTGGCAGGAGAAGACTCATTGAAGAAGTAAACAGCCCTAGTTATGAGCAGAGCTCTTCATCAAGTGTGAGTGACCTGGATGAAAAAAGGCTCCCAGGTGACTCCTCGGTGGCCTTGGAAACATTGGATGCTGAACCTACGAATCGCTCAGTGTCTCTTCGTGGTTTTGGATCACCTAGCAGGATTTCCAGCAGACCAACATCCCCTAAAGTGCAGTTCAATGTGATCCAAGAAACAACAAATTATCCTAAAAACAACAATTTGCCAAGTGAAAGGGGAATGAGTCACATATCTAGAAATTTAGAGAGACTTTGTGGCAGTTTCAATGAGTTACAGCTGAGTCTTTCTGAAATAACAGACTTTGCTAGGAACGGGAGGAGGATATCTTTAGCCTACCCGTGCTCCCAGGAACCTCCTGTCGTGCATGTCACTTACCAGGTAACATTTTGTCAGCTTAGAAATACTGTGATAGGAACCGAATTTTTAAACAATCTTGTATTTATTTAGCTTTAAATCAAGAGGATGCAGTTCATTCTTATTAACCCATGAGAAATGTAACCTTGGTTTGGCATCAAGCCTAATCTAAAATGAAATTATAATTTGTCATTGGAAAAATAACTCAGGGTGATACAGGTAGTTTAGAGGATTCTTCACATGGGAGATTTGTCTTTGTTCTTTTCATGCACAATTGTCTTGGACACTGGCTGATTTTGTGTGCATCTGTCAGAGGGAACAGAGACAGAGTTGTTATACTACAAAAGGCCTATATTTTAGTTTAGTTTAGTAAGAGATAAGGCAACAAATAGGGGGCTACAGTAGCTCATCAGAAATGTAATAAATTTAAACCTGAGCTCAAATCCAGAGTCTGAAGATAGCCAGACTCACAGAAAGACTGAAACAAAGTATTGAATCTCAATTCATGGAAAATTTAAATGGGTATGACATGAATTTGGCTTATTTCTACTTAGATTTCTCACCACTATTCTTTGCAGAATTGGACATGCTCAATTTGTAAAACATATCACCACTTAAAATTTTCTGAAAAAAACCCCTCAACAAACCAACAAAAAAAATCCAACCCATCAATATCTAATTATGATTTCATTAAATAAATATAAGAATGTCAAACCATCGTGTTCTTATCTACCCTTGTTTTGGCAAATTTCCTACTGGCTTCAATAAGAATTTCATCTAATTAATGTAGGTTGTGTAATTATTTCTATCTATTATTCTTAATATCATTTGCAGGAATTCTAACATTATACTGATCAGATTTTTGAACATGCTAAGAGCAGAGATAAAACTGGTGTCCCTTTCAGGATGTAGATGCCAATTGTAAATGCATTCTTATCTACTGCAGCATAAGTAGCATTATGTCAAAATAATACACTGCATTGTGATGATGCTGAAGTGCTTATTTCTCGAACAAATTTTACTTCCTTTTACTTTAAAGGAATCCATACAGACATCTAAGTACCCCTCCTTAAACACTCCTTAAGGGAATGGTGACTCAATTCAATCATGTTCGTTACATTTTTGCAATTGTTTACCTGTCATTTAAGCAGATTCTGGTATGTTGGGTTCTCTGGATAAAAGCAAAGCTTTCGACCTGAATTAGTCAATAATTTAACTTGAATACATTATACAAATTCTGGTGAAAAAGCAACATGTCTATTCTAAATAATTTAGGATTTTATTGGCCAAGAAGCAAGCCCTTCTGTTCTCCAGTATGTTCAAATTAATTTTGATTTCTTAACATAAATCAACTTATTTATTTAGCAAGCAGCCCTATTTCTATGATTCAATTGGATTAACCTTTCCCAAGAGAAGTTTTATTTTTGACACGTAACATTAAGCTAAGATCTGAAGTCACTGTGCATGTTTGTTTGCACAAGAAGTAAGAATTAGTTAACCTTTTTTTTCCTCTGGAAACAACAACAAAAAACCTAAGTGCTTCTAAAATACTGCTAGAAAAATTATGTTTAGAAAGGAAGACTTACTTATCTGAACAAGTTAGTTTCACATTAAGCCAGCAGCAAGCACTGCTAGCACCGCATTATAATGACTCAGAAAAAGTGCCTCTAATGCCTTCCCACACACACTGCTTTCCTGGGGAAGTCTCAACTAATGCCTTGCATAGTTCAGCCCCTCTTCTGAAATCTAACAGGATCACAGCATGATGCCAAAAAAGAATGAAAAATAGACTTGGCAAAAACGTCTACAGACAGACAGGGAAATATTTGCTTCATAGGCAGCTAATAATTTTCAGAGAAATAGTTGTTTTGATTAGTTTATATTCAGACATCTGAACCTTGTTCCTCCTTCAGGAGAGTTGTTTAATGCACTGTGAGCTCAGAGACCAGCTGGGCTGTGGGTTCCAGCCAGACTCTGTGTTCAGAGAGCAAAAAGTCAGGAAATAGCTTTATTGCCTGATGATATAAATATCAGCCTGTGGAAAACATTCTAAGCTTTAGGAACACTGCAGTCCAGTCAATAATATGGCCATTATCTTCCAGCTCTTTGTGCCAAGTGTCTGTCTTCTTAAGTGTCTGCATAATCCCCAGCATAGCAGAGGCTCAGTCTTGATTGAGAAATCTATTGCACTAAAGAATATAATTATCAGAAATGCTCAACCATATTTATGCATTAAAAAAATAAAATGAAAGTTTAAAATATAATAGATAAAAATGTAGCAATAATTAACAGGCAATTACAAACAATTCTGTTGTGCAGAAGCATTATTGACATATTTATGTGTATTTCCTGTTCTGCTTAGAAAACTAAAACAAGAAAACAAACATTTATTACTTAGTAATTCCTAATGTCTGCTCACTTAATAGTTTTCAAAACCTTTGTTTATCCTGTTAGTGCAAGCCTGCCTGTCACTCCTCTGAAGTCACATCTGTGCAGTACTACCAGAATTTGTATTCTTTGTAGCCCATAGCCATAGAGAAAAACCATGATCATTCACACTTTGGAAATGTCACTGCACTATCACTTGTGTAATAGCATTCAGCCACCAGAGGTAACTTGATCATTCAACCCTGAAAAGCAAATATTATTGCTCTTTCATCACATACAGGCTTGTGATTCAGGGGAGTGTGGGATGGCAGACAGACAAATGAAATAAGAAGATATTATTTAAAAAAAAAAAAAAAAAAAAGAAGAAGAGGATCTGTCACAGATTTTTTTCTCTTTCAGTCTGCAAAAAGATACTTTTATCATCCTTTTTCTCCAGAAAAGAAACAGCTGCAGAATATTTAAACTAGTCTCATTTAAAAGCTAATTACAGTGGAAATAAAGCCAATCTGGATCTCAAATTAAAGGCATATCAAACCTCTCCAGGAGGAATAAGATTCTTAATCTGAAGAATATCTTAAACTCCTACATTTTGCTCACAAGCAGTGAGTCAAAAGTTTATATCACTGAGAGCATATATTGCATAATTAAACAGGAAATAATATCTTTTCAGCAATTAGTCACAATGATTTTCTTTTCTTACCACTCACCAATAGTTGTATACAAGTCAATTTGTACTTGTATAGTATTTTCATACAATTTACTATGGGAAAATTTATTGCCAAGGTCAGCTATAAAATAAACAATTTTATTTTTTACACATACCTGGGAGACAAACAGAAAGGATCCAAACATATGGCAGTAAAGTTCTGATAGAAATACACAATGTAAAGAAGGGGAATATAAGGGGGGCACAGTAAAAAGAGCAAAGACCAGGCTGCAATGATGAGCTGTAATAAGACTGTGAACCTTTCTGAAATCCAAAGGGCAAATTTGGGTTAAGCCATAGAAAGTAAGTCATGAAAATGATGGAAGAGGAAGCTGATATGACTGCTCCCTGGAGTAAGAAACTAGTCAGCTATCCTGAAATTTAGAAGGAAGAGATTTAGGATGACTGTAAAAGAAAGACCTGCAGTAGTCAAGAGAAAGTGTGATTAATGCATGTTAACACTTGGAGCAAAGGTTGAGGAATTTGTTATGAACAAATTCTATCAACAGTGTTCTGAAACTGATCAATAGCAGACAAGCAGGGTTTGTAGAGGAGACACAATTCCTTTCGTTAGAGCAGATGATTTGTTTGTTGGATACTCAGATGCAAAAGGAAAGGAACATGCAATGTCAAAAATGAAGCCAAGTTTTCATACTACACAAAGAAAGTCAAGATCATACATAAAGATCATGAAAGCACAAGCGCAGAAGGTATATCTTAGATGACAGTACACCTGAAACTGTAGTTTAATGCAGAACTATTAACAGGGAGCCAAGAGGAGAGAAATCCCAGCATCACATCACCTGGAATGCTGATGTGCCCTATAAATGCAAACTGCACTGGGATTTAAGCACCTCTGAGCACCTCAGATCTCTTCCAGCGTAAACATTTTATAGGCTTATGCTTCTCTGCCAGGTTAATTAAGGTTGCAACTGGAATGTTCCACATAAGGAAAGGAAAGATACCAATGTCTCCACCACAATAAAACCAGAATCTCCCAAAAAGCAAGCAGGAATCACAGGAACAGTAGAAATAATGACAGGGAAGGGGAGCAGCGCAAGCTGCCAAACCTAATGAACACTACGTGTGGCAATGCTGCACACAGCTCGATGAGACACAGTACCCTGAATGTAAATCATCATTCTCCTTCCTCTTCAATGCTCTCTTCCTTTGCTGTTTAAGTATCTTTTCATTGTCTTCTGGCACAGAACCCCCACATATAGCTAATTTACTAGATTTTTCTCATCCTGCACAATAATTATGGGGGGCAAGGTAAAAGCAAGCTGACTAATGGGTACTAAGGTATCAAACCTGAAATCACCAGCGGAGCACAACAGAGAGAATTGAAATCAAAGGTTTAAAACAATGAAAACAGAATCCTAGACAACTACAGCACTATTCACTGTACAATGCATGTACTAACCTGATACCTTTCGCTTATAAAAGAGCCGATTATTAGCACAAAGGAGATGAAGAATATTTAAAATACCTGTAATTCGGTACAGTACTTGAAATCATGCCACAGGGGAAATTATTTGTTCAACAGCAGAGAACAGGGATTAATAGAAGAAAAATAAGATGGTTAAAGGAATTAGCTGCAAGGGAGATTGTAAAAGTTATAGTAATATAGAAGAAAATGGAAAAAATTACTAGTGGATTTTCTCATTATGGATTTTCAAGCTCATCTAAAAGTTTCATTAATGATCTGCTGAGTTATGCTTAAAAAATCTGCATGTGACATAAAGTCAGTAACATTTTCAGTAAAGGATCAGTAAGTTGATGACTATTATTTAACTTATGGAATTTAAAAAAAAAAAAAGGATTGAAATGAACTAAATGAACTAATATAAAGTGCATAGCAATATATTCCAGGATTAACAGATGAAATTTCTGCTTTAAACTTGATATTCATTAGCTGGAAACAACCAAGGATGAGAAAAGCTTGTATGTGTTAAGTGACTACAAGGTGACTGTGAATCCAAAATACAATACTGTTATGAAAAGAACAAAGGCAGCATGTGGTCACATCAGTGAGGCATGTCCTTCAGCAGGTAATGCAGCATTGGGCACACAGCTGGCAGGTATCATTTGAAAAACATTTTACATTCCTAGACATCCATGGGCAAGAAAGACACAATCAGTCTTCATTGATCGCTAACCCAGTGTCAGTAAAAACAATTCTGATTGGTACATTTCTCATTTACTTCGCTCTTTCATCAGTTGTTGAATTTAAGTTTATTAAGATGATCTTAGGCAAGTGTAGGCAGTGCATTAGGAAATACAAGACAAATGAAGAAAAGGTCAAGAGGCAGAACCAGCTCCAGCTGACTGCTCAGTGGGGTTCAAAGAAGGGAGAGGCGGCATGGTCATTTATTGTGCAGACATAAGGTGTTGTAACATCTCATCCAGGAATCCTTTTTGCCTTAGTAAACTATTTTCTTCTCGTACATATTTCCAATCCAAAATGTGAGTTTTGAAAGATTTGAAAGTTTGGCACTGCTGTGATGGGCTGGTTGCTGCCCATAACACCCTTTATAGGCTATAAAATCTGATGGGGCAGGCTGACACGGGTGAAGGAAAACCATTACTGAATTGACTGTTCCTTTTTGCTAGATTTTTGTTGAAGAAGAGTTGGACTTGAGGAAGTTAGCTGAAGAAACTCAATCTGAAAAAATACACTAATGTATGTGGAAATATATTTCTTCTGTGATTAACATGTTCTTAGTCTTCCAATAAACTTTGTTCTAGGATAAAGCAACTAACATCAGGGATTTTAATCCAGGAATACAAAATTCTCTAACTGCTCTTAGAGATAAATAACAACATAGCAAAAATAGACATGGATTTTGGGAAGAGGTGAATTAAATCTAGATTTGGCTAGAAAAATTGTCTTTGGGTTAAAGCATGAAAGTGGGAAGTACTAAGGCAAGCTTTTAGTTGTACCTCTAACTGTCACAAATTACTTCCATGACCTTGAGTAAATCTCTTAAGCTTCCTGTGTAATGGTATGATCATCTATAAAAGGGGATACTAAGAGTTACCTGCTTCACAAGTAGGTACAGGTTTAAATCAGTTAATCTGTGATGTGACGTGTGTGAACACATTCCTCAAAGAGAAGGCACATTATCATCACTTAAACTAAGCATTAAACAAAAAAGATAAATAATTAGAAGATTATAACAGAGTAAGATTCTTGACCTGAGAAAATTTGTAAAAAGTCAAAAATAAATGTATAAGATGATAAGGTTTATCATTATAAACAGAAGTATATGACAAAGAAAATAGCTCATATGAACACTCACAAGTGATGAAAGACAAACAACTGAGACTTGATCTTTCAGGTCTGTACTTGAAAAACTGTTTAGGATAAAAAATAGGTGTAGTACAGTTTTGTGTACACAAAAATGTCTTCCATTTCCAATGGCTGTTCCAATAACAATGTGCAAGGCTAAGCAGGAAACAAACTAGAACGAAGTCATCCTGAGTGTACATTTCCATTCAACTGATTTCAAGTCAAGAGAAACAGAGCTAGATTATTTTCTGGTAATTCTTGAGTTGGAGCACATCTGCTTGAAAAAATGGACTACTTGGGCCAAGGCAATGAGCCTGTCTCATTTACAGGCCATTTTTTTCTATAATTCATTAACTGAAGTTCCAGTTTGAATAAACTCTGCTATTTGAAACTGAACTCAGGAAAATGAAATAGTTGTTAGAAGTGCTAGTCCGCAATCTGCAGCAATGACAAAGCTTTGCACAAATACCTGCACAGGCAGAGCATCTTTGCAATGCCTATGCAAAGCACATGCTCACTGCTGAATATTCAGCCCATTGAGTTTCAGTTGTGTTTAGGTTCAATGGAATATAGTACTTACATAATATACATAATTTGGAAATACCTAAAAATTACAAAGAAGTTCTCTTATATAGTTACAGCTGCAACAAAAAGTTGCCATAGGTTTATGACTAAGAAAATAATACTTCCTTGATGCATTCTTCAGGTATGTCCTTTATTAATCATGCAGCAACAAATTTCAGCTTGTTTTGAATCTGGAAAAAGATAAGAAGACCTCTGAAAGTTGGAAAGTTCACGCTTTTAATGGAAAGATTTTTTTATGTTTCTTACATATAAAATCAATCATAATAAATAAATAAATAACAATCAGCCACAGACTATCTGCATGAGCAATTTATATCAGACTGGGGAAACAGACAGCAGGCATTCTGATTTACAGAATCCAATGTGGTTGCATGACAGCACAGATACTGTGTACAGAAAAGTGAAAGGGATTGATTTAGAAAGGTTGTGACACAGTAAAAAAGCACACATTCACTGAGAGAGCAACTGTCAAAAGACAGAACAATTAGAAATGAAGACAAGCATTACAAGAAACATTTATTTAGTCAAAGGTTAGATTACTGTGCATACAAATAGAAGATGCAGTTGTGAATTCATTCAACTGTAAGTTTTACATTAGCAAGAAAGATCCAAAGATATGAAGTAGAGACAGACAGGGTAGGACTAGAAGAGGAGTTAGGATAGATGAGATCCTTTCAACCCATTCTAAAATATTACCTTGGATCCCTTTTGAATGTACAAAACAGAAGAGTCTAGGAAATTGGGTAAATAGAATGTTTATTCACATAACAAATAAGTAAAAACTGGGGATATTGCAAGCATAAAGATGCCAAAGAAAAAGAAACAAAGGAAAACAAAACACTTGGAAGTACACAGGGAGAAAGCATGGAAAGAACAAAATGAAATTTACAGGACAAAATATAGCAATATTGTTTAGAAGAAAATGTCTCATTCACATCTATTTCATAATGATATTGAGTCATTGGGAAATTTTTAATGTTAAAAGGACTTTGAAATTATAGCAGATATGAAAATGTAAATTCAAATATATATCCATTCCATGACCATAGCAGCTCAACTATTTTGTGTCCTTGCACCTTGCAGTAACCAGAATGACAAAACACAAAGATGTTGATTCTCAGGGCCACCTAGATTTCATGAAGCACAAACAAGCCACCTTTATATTCAAGTATGTTCTTTCAGTGAACATCAGAGCAAATTCCAGGGCTATAAATCCATACATTCCCTCTCTCTCAAAGCAAGTCACCGGATTCCTAAGCTATCTTACTGTGACAGCTTTTCAGAGAGACTGTTGCTATGTCCAGTCTCTCTGCAATACTTCCTGTGCTAAAATAACCCTGAGGTTATATTACCAGGGTGGAATAGCTGCCCAGTGGCTCTCAAACCCACCCACACATACAGAAACTGAGCAGAGTATTCATTTACTCTGGCAGCATCTGGAATGATGTTATTCGAGGTATGATACATTCCCTTCCACTAACCTGGCTTCAGGGAGGGAGGCCCAACAGACTCACAGATGCACACCCCAGGACAGGACACATACAGGACTGAGGCAGCTTTGAGCTGCAGCTCACAAAACAAAAACCAAAGAGGCATTTTCATCCTCCTCACATGGTACTCTGAGATTGTGCTTAGAATGGCCCTGCACGATGATGTCATCTATAAACTGTAGGAAAGACAGACAAAGAAAAGGCAAAATGACAACAGAACTGAAAGGAGTAAGAGCAAAGGAATTGTTATAATAACTCAGGCTCAATGTCCAAGCCATTAACAAGATCTTTTCTTTTATATACATGCATATGAAGAAAAGCTTTTCAAATGGATCAGTTACTGAAGAAACAAAAGATGTTCTCCTCTGTGATGGCAAGATCCATTTGAGTTTAGTCCAGCAGCTGTTCGATCTGCCCGTTATTGAAATGAAACATGGTATGTTCTTTTTATTTCTGCTATCTGGTTTCACCTGAGATTTTTAGCATTATAAAAGAGGCATTTGTGGTAAAATAATCACCCCAGACTTTAGTAAACTGAGCTAACTAACTTTGTTTTGGCAAGCATGTGTTTTCCCTTGTCTGAAATACAGCAGAGTCTCTTGAAATCATTTAAATGCTAAGTAACTATCTGCAGAACTACCTATTAGCAGAGTAATACGTTAGGTGCCTCTGCAAAGGAAGGCTGAGAAAATAATCAGTACATTGTGTTACCTGGAAGTAGAATGGCTTCTTTGAGATCTTTTGGCATTTTGCTTCCCCCATCCTTACAAGCATGTCTCAGACCTGGCAATGGAATGTAGGCTGGAGAAAAATTCCCTCTCAGAATGTGATATATATATTTATGTATCAAGTAGCATTTGGGATTATTTTAAGGTAAGATAAAAAATGAAGATCAATGTTCCTGTTTGCCAGTCTCTCATTTTTACCACTCACCACTGAGTAACTCGTAAGGACAGAAGCCACAAGAGGAACCCTGGCTCCAGACTAATCTCTGAATTGCCTTGTCCCTGTCTGTTCCTGTGTGACACCTTCTTAGCAACACATACACTGGCATTTTTTACCCATTTCTCTATAATGCTTCTGGTAGCTTTTCACAGTCTACTATGATCCTCTTTCTGAGATTGTTGCAGAAGACAAAGATATGCAGGTTCCATATTTTTGTCAGGAATCCTCCTTCACTGTGTAATGCAGTGGAAGCATATATGAAAAAACTCCACCTGCTGTTGAGGCCTGAGCTATTTCCCAGCAGGCTTCTGCAGCAACATGATGCAGCACTGCAAGGCAAGGAGGAGACCATTTTTGGCCTGTATCTCCAGTTCTTGATTTTGGAAAGAAACACCCATAATAAACAAGGGGATGGAGAAAACCTATTTTCAGCTCTATAGAATAGATGAATATTTAATAAGCAATAAACCTCTCCTCAATTTCATGTATTAGACTTCAGAGATATCAAAAAGATAATGTCTCACAATCATCCTAATGCATCCCTCTTTCTGCTCGTATTTTCTGATATTGAGTCTGTTTGATTACAGCAAAAAGAAAAACTGAAACAAGAATCTTTCTAAAACTCACCAAAACCCTGCAAAATTATAAGGTTTGGAGAAGAAGTCGTTGTGTAGCTGTTTATGCAGTTCTGGCCAGTACTTGCTGATATTCCTAAAAGTTTCTTTTGACACAAGGCATAAATATTAAATGCAAAGTTTAAAAATATCACTCCCATCATTTAATAGTATATAATTAAAGGGGATGTAATGAAGAGCATGCTTGTATTATAATGACAGCCTAGCATTTTTTACTATGAGTAAACACTTAAGCATTAATAGATTGAAGGGAAAAGCTTCACAACTGTAAGCCAAATTCATGCCCACAGCAATGCTGTGAAGATCATCAAATTTAAAAGAGCAATGAGCTCGCCCTCACTGTTTGCACTTTAAGCCCAGGACCTGTGCTTAATACAATTACCTGTGCTAAATATAGTCGGTTGTGTAGTGCCGTGGTAGCAGCACACAGGAGTCTCTCTTTTTGGCACACCATCATCATCATAATTGTTCACAGTAAAAGGGTACTACACTGCACAAGGCTTTTCCATTGAAATATTCCATGGGATAGGCTTGAAAGCAAGTGTCATCAATGACACTGAGAATTTCCAGCATTTCAATGGATGAAAATAAGAAGTCTCAAGAGTCTGAAACAAGAGTATGCTTCATCAATTTGACAAACAATGTAATATCCATTTGGACAGTAGAACTTGAACTTCCAGGCCCACTGCTCACAGAATCTGAAGTCTGTCCAGATTTAGAAAGAAAGTATTAAGAGCAGAAGATAAAAGATTCATGGTTTGGAAAGATAATCTTATGATGTAACAGGTGACATGACAACATACAACCAGCCTGGAAAAGTGCTTTCTTAGCAGTTTAACAAGGGGATATTTACCTTGCCCAGGAGGATGCTTTGTTATGACTGACAAAAATTAAGAATGGTTCATCTGACTTTTCTACAGTTCCTTTTTACACATTCCATTTCAGAAACAGTTTTATATCCCAAAATTGAAAATCCAACACACAACTTATCAGAGTTTTCTTTCCCTCCTATCCCATCTAATGCCCCTGCTCAATAATGACAGGATCATGTGCTCTAAGGAAAGTGTCACACACAGGCTCCCATAATGCTTTTTAGTTGCCACAGATTTATTTTTTCCCATAAAGTGTCAAACTGAAAAAAAAATGAAAAATAAAGAATTCACTCTTTTCTATAAGAACTGCAATATCCAGCTGAACAGAAAGCCAGATGAATCACAAAAAAGAAAAAAAAAATTAGCTTCATTTTAAAGCTGATTTGCTAAGAAAAGTAAAAAACAAAGTGGGGGGAGGTTTATTTTCAACTTCTATGCAATATAGAAAGAGAACCTAAATGGTTTTCATGCCTTTTGCTTTTTAAACCTTGTCTCTGGGTTTTTTTCCAGAAAAAAAAAGCATAAAAAGTGTCATCCATATTTTGTTCATTCTCTTTATGAGAAGATTCAATAAATAATTAAAAGACAGGAAATTTTATTGTAGCAGCTTTTGTAAATCCTCGTTTCTAAATTGTCTTCAAGGTGATTTGTAAATCATCTTCAAGGTGTAACTTTTTTCTATTTGCTACATGAATTTGAGAATATACCTAGCAGTCTTGGTTTGACAGTAACAGAGATGGAAAGCCCTACTCCCTTCTAGAAAAAGTACAGCACAATCATTTCTTTGCCAACTTTTCCAGTTTTTATAATCTCTTCATCATTTGGGTAGAGCAGATGAGTGAAAAGGCTAAGCAGAAGTAGATGTCAGTAGAACAAAAGTCAGCAGGGAAAGGCTGGCTGAGTTTTCAGAAGATGAAGATACTTATAGTTTATTAAAATTAGAAAATATGCACCTTGTGTTTGAACTTAATTTAAGTAAGAGACAAAATGGCTCAAACCTTGCAAGACCTTTCATTTATCCCCTCACTGCATTTGCACAAAGGTGTGTTGAGCGTGGATTGTGAGACCTTAATGTCATTAACGTAATAAGGCTTTAGTGCACAAAAAGAAACCAATGCTCTGCCTGCCTGCTCGCTGACTTTTAAAAACGTGCTTCTACATTTACGTAACCAGAGCAGTGCACTCATTTTCTTTTTCTTGCTTAATTTTTTTAGGCTCTTCTTGGATTGTGCTCACTGCAGACAAGGACGGCTTTGTGCCATTAATATTCAAAGCCACACAAGAGATAATCATAAGGGATGGAACTGACAGTTCAGAAGTCTGTGGAGGTCACTCTTACAAAAAAAACATTCCAATGCGACCACCAAGCAGAGTGACATAATTTCTGAACAAAGAACCCCAATGACCTTCTTTTCTGCTACGATACAGAGACATTCTGTGGTCTCAGACACTGAGAGAGTAGAAAGCTGTCTTCACTACTTTCCGTGTATTGTAATGGTAAAATCTGTGGCATGGTTACACTATAGCTACATCCTCACCATTTCTTCTGAAGGATTGGACCTACAGTGAAGTTGACCAGAGCTGCTGTTATTAATGGCTGTCATGGAGCAGAGAGACTATTGTCTACTTTGAATGAGGTCAAGATGTTCTTGGAGAAACACTATTATGTTTAAAATCATGCAGTAACAACAAAGCTAGTTGGTGCAGGTGTACAGTCAACATAAAACCTGAAGAAAATACAACTAAAGAGCCTTTATATTCATTAAGGAAAACCAGGATAGGGAAGGAAAAAAAAAAAGAAAATTGCTTCAGGCTCTTTTCTGTTCCAGCTGGATCCCATGGAAACCTGCAACATTTTCAGAGATGCTTAATTTTTATATGAAAATGTTCAATTACTAAAAAGGCTGCATCACCATCTCCTGTAGTGTCTTACACAGCATGTATATTTATACATGCACACAGAAGAGAAAGAAAAAATCTCGCAAGAAAAATAAAGGTTCAAAGAAGTTGAATGTAAATTTCATTTGGCTAAATGCAGGTGGCTACAGTGAGCCTTTCATTTACGCTCCTGTATGATTAGTAAAAACAGAAAAGCACTTCTACAGCAGATTATTCATGCCCAAACAGAGATTTCTAAAACTGATCATGGTGAACTGTCCCTATTAAATAAGTAAATGAGTGCCTGTTCCTTTCCACTGACTGCAAACGCAAGCAGGGGGACTGGTTTGAGCACATTTAGCCAGGTGAACCTCACCCTCAGAGACAAGAGGCAATACAGATACAGGTGAGAGTAAGGCAGGCAGATCCATGGAAACTAAACTGTCATGATTATGGTGACAGAAATAGGCATAAGGGAAGAACTGAATGAACATCCTAACTTTTCCTCATTGAAATGCAAAGAGAAGGATAACGTATAGTGAGCAGCCATGTGTGCAAGGGCATTTTGTGCTGCTGGAACCATGGAAAGGCATGCCTGCTTCACCCTGTACAGCCTGGGAAACAGAAAAGGAAGGACACTTACTTAAGTTACTATGAGGAGTTATTTTTCATACTGTGCATTTTGGGTTTTGTTAATACTCCGGGGGAGTCTTTTTCCCTTCCTAGGAACCACGGCAAGCCCATTCATAGGGCACAGATACTAAAATCCAGTTACAATATTTCACCCTGGACGAAGGCTGGATCAAGAAGGTAGATCTACGCTCTGAAAGACTTTAATGGATTTGGAGGTTTGGCATTAGTACCATTGCAGTGATGCAGCCAGGAATCTCATAAGGAACAGTTTCAAATCTTGAAATAAGTAAACAGTTTAATTTCATTGAATTAAATGTCTTCATGCAAGTATCCTCCCAGGGACAAAGGAATCATCATTCTAAATCATCTACAATCACAGGCATGCAATACAGTGGAGAATATTTGTACTACCTTGTTTGCAAAGTTCTCTTTAAGCAGCCTCAAGAAGCATTCTTGATTGTAAAAAAAAAAAAACCCAAACAACAAATAAATATGACTTTCTAAGTATTAAACACATCAGTTACTTTATAGTTATTGGGTTAATTGGATTTCTTGCTTCTTTGCATTAGCATTGGGTTCAAATGGGTATTTGTATTACTACTGCTTTAAAATTTGTATTACTACTGCTTTAAATTCGTATTACTACTGATTTTTATTTAAGTCATGCTTTCCTTCACTGAAATCAGCACAAATCACTGAAATCAAACAAGTAACACAGAGGTTCACAGACATAGCATGGTGAGGGAAGACACAATCAGAATTCTAAATGACATAGCACATTTCAAAGCAGCAGATGTTCCTAATCCTGCAAATACCCTTGAATAACATCCTTGTGTCTCACAAGTCTTGGGTATTTAAAATGCTTATGTTACGGCTAAGCAAAATAAAACTTAATTATAACTAACTAGAATGATGGGCGGATATAGTTTAGAGGACTACTTAGGCTCAAATAAAGGAAAAACTACAGTGAAATTTTTCTCGCAAATATTATCTTCTGTGGGTGATAATCCCATATTTTGGTCCACTTGAATTGAAGTTAATGAAACACAGAAAATGTTACAGGGGAACTCTGGGAAAATGAAAATCTGAACTAGCAGAGATCAGCAAGTATCCAGACATTAAAGATGCCTCAAAAGTTATAACTAGACATTTCTTTGTCATTCTGTCACATTACCATTTTAGTTTTTCATGCGTTACTCTTCTATAAAACAATCTGAGTGTTGAGGAGATCAGGAATGAAAGAAGATTCTTTGAACAGCTACCAAAGTTTGGTTTGGTTCTGTTTGGTGGAGCTAAAGAAGTTGTGGATGATATTTGTTGCTAGTTGCTAATCTGCAAGTTGTTAATAAACTTGCAGATGATGAAACAATTAGTTCCAGGGAATAACTGGCTGTAAAATTAAAAGCCGTAGTTCTGTGATGCTTAATGAATTTCTGGGTTTGTTATATTTTGGTGACATTGCTTTATCTGCTATATGATTCAAAGGTTAAGTAGGAGCCAATCTGCCTGAAGGTGCCATCATCCCACAGAACAAATAGTCTGGTAATGAACAAGGACTCCAGTTTATACTGTTGGACACTTAAAATTTTTTAGGAAGGCTTAGGAAAAAACACTATATATCAATTTAAAATGTATAATGTTAAAGAATAGAATTTCTCCTACATTTATGCATATGTTGTTATGTACATATGTTTGAAAACAAGGGTATAAATCATATAGCTATACTCAAAAATGGACAACAATTGAACAAAGAAGTATTTGTTTTCAGGTAATGATTTAGGAGAGCAGCACAGTGCAGAGCTATCTTATCTAGTGTCTATCACAGGGCTGTAAAGTTAAAATTGAAAGCAATAAAAGCACTGGAAGAAGTGCTGAAGAGATTTATGCAAAGCAGAGGATAAATTTTCAGCTTTGGTTTGGATGGAGAACAGATGGAGAATCAGTGAAGGAGAGAGATAAAAGACGACTGTTCTATTAAGCACAAGCTGTACAGAAGATTTTTGCAAAAGCAGTGATAAAGGCATGTGGAGAGAGAGAAAGAATTTGTACTAAACAAGTTGAGCAGAGAGAAGGCTGTGAAAAGGAGAAAAGCATAGGCTGAGAAGTATTCACCATCCTCCACAAATGCTATTTTATAGGGCCAAAATTGATCAGTTTAGGCAAGAGGAGTTGCTCAGATCGGCCAAATGTCATGAAGCCAACCTCCTTTTTAGCTCCTTCTTTCATCAGCAGAAAGGACAGTTACCAGAGAAGACAGTCACCAGGAAGGCCAGTGTTCTCTGGAGGAATAAAGAGACTACTGGTGCCGAGCTCGTGTCCAGAGCCACCTAGCAGGGAAGTCTGTATTCTGTAATTAAACCAGAGGAAAGCTAGGAAGACTAGGAGTTTAAATTAGAAATGGAAACAGAATGACAACAATCAGTACACCACACCAGTGGCACTCAGAAGTCTAAATGGGGTACCAGCTCCTCCAAAACATTTCCCCTGTGGGGAATAAACAACATACCACAAAGTCTAAATTTCCATTTTAATTACTCGACATCTTTATCCAGCACATTTATATGCATCCCAGTGTTTTTTTAGGAGTTGCTGTAGCTTTACTTAAAAGTACAATCTGCTTCAAAGTAAAGTTAAAACTTACCTTACACTTTCCATAAGTTACCTGCTAAGCATGAAGCAGTCTACTTTCTTTTCATGTTTTTTTTTTTTGTATTGGCCCACTTCTTGAGAAAATGCTAACAACAGAAGTTCTGTATTCCACATAGGCTTTTTCTTTTTTGATTTTGAAAACTGTTTCGTAAGAACAATAATAAAATAATATACAAATTAAATTCAGTAAAATCAAAGTAATTTGAAATTCTGCTGGCCAATTTATGATGCTGACTTTGCACAATGAAATGTTATTTTGTTATTCTTTATATTAGGTTGAAAGTTAGAGATCACAGCAGGAAGTTTATAAAGTAGGCCTTGCATTAACCTCAACTAGGTCTTCCATTTTTCCCTCTATTACTCTAGAACAGTATTTTCTATACTCATGCGAATTTCTTTAATATCTTTTCAGTCACTGAAATAGCATCAACAGTACCATCAAGCCTAACTTCCTTTCCCCTGATACCCATTTTCTTCTGTTTTTTCTCAGCTTGGACAATGAACTTTTTTTAGCTATTTTTATTTTCAGGTGTTCCCGCCTTAACAGAAAACCACAAGCATTGGACCATTTTCCCACCCAAAATGTAGCTAAAAAGTCCATCTCTCTAACTCAAAACAGTGCCAATTATTCTGAAGTAACTCCTGTCAGACGTTTATCTAACTTGTTCTTTAAAAACCCAGTATACAATACAGGGTTTCACTAACCCATCCTTTAGAGCTGAACTCACCTGACCTGACTTTTAAGCATGTGAAGTTAGGCAAGGTATATCCCAGGAGTTATTAAATTTCACACATGCAAGTAGTACTTTATTTTCCATTGTCACATGCAACTGAAATTGACTTAGATATTAGTGGTTTATATGGTAATAATAATTTTATATGCTTATATCTATATATGTTTATTAGTCAATGTTGTGGCTTCATTTTTTCAACAGACTGAGGCAATTTCACAATCCTGATGTTAAATACACACTCACTTTGCTGAGGTTCAGTAGTTCTTGCTAGTGCAATTATCTAATGAACAAGGAGAGAGCTGCCATTACCCCTCATCTAATGACACTGAGGTAGATCTCATTCGAGTTTCCAAAATGGCAAGGATCCATCCCTCTTGTGCAGTACCATGGCATCTTACCAGCCAAGGCAGCACACAGCCAGGAGAGCATCCAAACACCACAGGGTGACACTACAGACAAAACCAAACCAAAACTCCAGGCAAATGCAAACTTTAGTTCACTTCAGAGGCAACAGTCACTTCTTTCCAATCAAACATATTTAACAAATTTTAAAAACATAAAGAAGGCAGTATAGAAAGACACAGCTCTCAAACACTATTTTAAACAAATATTATAAAATTTACAATAATGTACTAATTTCAGCAGTCAAAAAAGAAACTTTTACTGGGTAAGAAAAGCTCTGATATCCTTATGGAAATTTAGCAGGAAGTGAAGTTTTCCAAAGCAATACTGATGACAGGATTCCTCATTCTCCATTGGATGCCTCTTCATTCATCCTGCAGTCACTGAATGGAAATACACGGACCCAAATATTTATGGGGCTAAAAATACCTACCAAAACACTTAAAGTGGATCAGTTTCTCAATCCAACCCACAGCTCAGCTGCACAGTTGTGCCAGCATAGAAGTCACACCAACAAATCTAACATGGCCCATTGCTACTACAGCTCATTCCTTTTATCTGTCAGTAATTCTGTGTCTCTCTAAATATGAATAAATTTCTTTTTAAGTGTAACACTTCAGAGCATTTTCAATATTGGTCATTGCATTCGTTACATGTTTCCTACCTTGGAGAGCATAACACCATTTAATTTGTATGATGATAATTGATTCCCTTGTTAGCTTTCCCTCAGAAACTTAGTTCACCTAAGTCAAATGAAGAAAAGTCAGAATACTGGCTCCAGTTTGTAAATATTCTTATGCCCATGTAACTTGTACACAGCTGTCATCTACATTTCCATGTCTACCTTTCCTCATTAACTTTTTATTTAGATATCAATGATATTGTTATCAGCATGAAATGTAGCTACACTGATCTTCATTGATACACTGTTATCTCAAAACACTTGTACCTGTTAATAGCATAAAAGAAAACTGCATGACGACAGTGTGCCAGAAATGCAGGATTAACCTAAGCAGCAGCAAAGATCAAAGAAGTACTTTTGCAGATTAGTTACATAAAAGGAAAATAGAAAACATATCAGTAGGAGACAGAAGTATCTAGGACTGAATTGTTTACAGGCACAGGAAAGAGTTCTCACAGCAACATTTACAGAGAAGATGGGGAAAAGATGTGTATATATGTGGCACAAGGAAAAGGGAATCCAGATACCTACCAGAAAGATTAAGATTTGAACAACCTCTTTCACAAGATATTGTTAAATATCTTTAATTATGTGATTTGTGTATCAGCTTGATTCTGGATTAACCATGGTTACAAGGATATGTAATTTAAAAGAAGATATTATTTGCTCTGACGACATATGCCTGGAAATGTCCTTGCGAAGATTATTCCAAAGGAACACTGTCATATCAAAAATCCTTATTTACAACATGGCTGGTTCACACCAATCAATTTTAAAGTGGAAAGACTATTAAGAGGCTATCTTATTTTCAATATATATTATGTTATTCTGGTTTTGCATGTTATTTATGGTATACAACAAACTCAGAAGTCAGGAGACTGACTTTTACTTTGCAGCACTTCCACAAGTACATTAGGCTGACATAGAGCTTTATTCCAGTGTCTTTATTCCAGGTCTGGAAGGTCTGATCTCCTTCCTCAAATCAGAGATGTTGACTATTCCCAGTTTAGGTCCTTGTTTGGGGCAGCTGTCTTGAACACTTAAAAACCATTCTATCCATTAAGCCTCCCTTAAGTCTCCTTTTCTCTATGCAACACCACTCTTCAGTTTCTCTCGCAGGCATCCACCCTGAACCTCATTTCTCTGCCATATGCCAGCGTCCAGTGCCTTTCCTGAACCGAACAGAGCAGGTAGAACTCCGCTGTAGGCCTGTTTCAGACACAGAAAAGCACTGGTGCAGGTTTTCACACACAGAAAAAGTAGGCTGTCACAGCATGAACCACTGCAGAGGGTGATAAAACATTCCTGGGAGTTTTGTTCATTTCCCGTGCCTTCTTCCCGGGGTCAGAAACAACCATTTGAAAACTAACAAAAACAACATCCTGAGTCTCCTTTGTCTCTACCAACAACCAGAAAAGTGTTGGACCTGTGTAATACAACCTGCTAGGGCAGCCTTCAGGAGAAGTGCAGCGACAGCTGCTTTAGGAGAGGTGTGGCAGCCAGAGCTGTAGGGAAAAGCAGAAATTCCCATTCACTTTGTCACTGTTCTAATCCTCAAAATTTGCACTAATCCTCTCCATTCCTCAAAGCCTGAAGCCACAAGGAACCCCCTGCAAGACTTTGTGCTACAGAGCACAAAATTCATTCTTGCCTGTGCTGTGGAAATACTGTGACCCTGGTTGGGCTGTACTCAGCCAAGCCGAGCAGACACAATGCAAGCATCCTGTTCACACACCCCCCAGCACTGTCTGACTTCTTCTGACACCATGATATTGACTCAGGATGAGGCAATTTTCTGCAAAATTGCTCATTTTATATTCTTTTCATTACTAATCAGCTCCCAAAATGAAGAAGAAACATTTTTAATCTGATAATAAAAACCACATAAAACATCTGTATCTTTTAGCTACCGATCCTAGGCTTTACCACCTCATATTTTAGAGACCTAAATTACATGGTAGTGCCTCATTAAGTTTTTCCATTAAGAAATACAATTATGAGATCAATTTTCTCATTCAGTAGTGTCCGTATTAAATATATATTTTTTTTATGTTTATGAAGCTAAAAGAATCTTCAAATTATTCTTTTTCTTTGTAACATCATGTTCTTTAAATGTGTACATGTTCAGTAAGTGCAAAGAGAAAATCTACAGAATGCAAAAATAACTCTGCACGTCTCTTCATCACACCCATTCCACCTTCCTTCCCTGCCATTCCCTCCCTCTAGCAGGTATTCATAACTCTTCTGTCTCAGACTCTCCTATGTTCTTATTAACGTTGTGTTTCAACTAATTTGGAAAGCAGACACCCAAATGATAGAACAAATTAAGTTATAAGAAGGCAAATCTTATCTCCATGCAGGCTTGAGAACAGATTTGTGAGTCTGCTCAGTGTTTAAGGATAAGCCTGACTCAATGCAAACAAATGTTTTTTAAAGCCAAAATGTGTGCTTTAAACGACCATGACCACAGGAAACGATTTCTGTAATTTCAGCCTTTTAAACATTTTTCCTTGCATAATTTCATTAACCCACTTTCTACCTTATAGACATCTCCTGGGGAGTTTTGTGTCGTTGAAGTCACAGACACATCATATGGATCAGCAGTGAACAGCTTGGAAAGTCTGGAACAGAAAGAAAGAAAACAAGAGATGTTTATTTGCAGTACAGCTGCTGAGGAATAACCACTGTGCCTATGCCCATTGTGGCTGTGTGACCAGCCATGGCTCGTGGCTGCTGGCCAAGCAGCCTCCAGCCATTTTCATGCTGTTCTACATGTCAAAATAACCAGGCTGTGGTTACACAAATAAGACACATGCTGTTGGGCATGGAAATAAACAACTGGTGTAATAATAACTACCTGCACACCATTCTGGCTCTCTGGTAGGTTGAGTCAATTCCATTTCAATGAAAATATTATTTTATATATTTTCAATTAACTCTGAGTTGTTGTGATATTTTCAGTTCATTTGTTGAACTCTATAAGCAGGTTACATACAACAGAAGTTACATAACAAAAATAAGTCTTTAAAAATACTTAATTGTATAATTATATGTATAGGAAACAAAAATAAACATTTACCGTGAAACTGTCTTTGAGGCATTCTTAAACCGTGGTCTCTCTGTGGTTCTAATGTTTATTTGTGTCTATTAATATGGATGGTCAATTTAATTTTTATATGAAACAAAAAAGGGAAATCATTACTGTTCAACACAATTCTTTGTGAGACTGAAATTATAATCAGAAAACTGTTCCTGTCTAATAAAGCCAGCTGGTGGCTCAGGGTCCCAGACACCAAGTGACAATGCTGCTTGGCCAGATTCACTGCTGAGAAAAGTAGGTATTATGAAATTAAAAGTAGATTAAACATTTGTATAACAGAACTTCTTGGGAAATTGGCTTGAGTGAGCTGTTCAGTTAAGACAGTGGACGGGAGGAAGGAGGTGGGTTTGTCTTTTGCCAAAGGGTTTCAAGGCCAGGCTGGATGGGGCTCTGAGTAACCTGGTCTAGTGGAAGATGTCCCTGCCCGCTGCAGGGGATTGGAACAAGATGATATTTAAGGTCCCTTCCAACCCAAACCATTCTATGACTGCGTGATTACTATGGGAAATTTTTCAGATTTCCTTTTCCATTCTGTTTTGGCTAGTTTTGGACTGTTCTCTCTACAGCTGCACCCTGTCTGTTGGTAATGACAGAGGATTAATAGAGAGGACAAATCAAAACCATGTTTGTTCATTTTCTGTTAAATTCTCATACACTTAGAGTGTATTCATGGAGCACCACAGAGAAGCTGGCCTTTAGGTCCCCTGATTATATTTCTAAACTAAAAGCATAACCTCGGAAAACTATTCATTACCTCAAGTCTTGGTATAATTTATTTATTTACTGCAAGTCACACCATCAAGTGACTGAAGCTGGCAGAAAGACTCTTTTTTCATTTCAAAAATATAACCGTTCAAATAAACCCTCTTGTCCATCTCTGGTCATCCCGGCCTCTATACCATGGGCACATCTGCTGGACAAGCTTCCAAAGGAACCTAGGAACTCATTTCTTTCAGTTTGAATGGCAGGAATTCTTCTTCCATAAACCTGTGCCAGAACAAGCACATAAAAGAAGAGTTCTCACTCCTTGAAACCTTCTCCAACATACCAATCTACATTTCAGCATCTTGCAGGTGCCCTGTTAAATTTAAAACAGTCAAATTATGCTGAGCTGTTCTGGATATAGTATCTGGAATTTTACCTTGTATTCCATAGATACCTAGGTATCTAAAATCTACTTATTGAGCTCAGGAATTTTTCAGAAATTTTTTCAGCAGTTTTTCAGAAATTGAGGCAAAATCTGAATTTAAAATGGTATGTCCCTGAAAATCACCAAGTTTTAATGCACAGTTGCTCTGTTGGCAGTTTGTTCCAGTGGTCAGCCAGACCCACGCCTGTGTCTTACATATTTGAATCCACCCGTGGCTCTTGTTAAACTTTCGTTCACTAACTTCAAGAGCTTTTTAGTGCTTTTTTTTTGCTCTATACAGGCACTCATGCGATATGGCCAAGTCACCACCTAGTGTTCTTCTTATGCTAAGTTTGAGCTACTTACATATTTGACCTTGCAACTATTTTAAGCACTTTTTTTCCACACATTTTCCAGTTCTTTTTACAGCACCTTTCCCAGTGTTTCAACATCCTATCAAGAGCGTGGGTTTCAAAAATGGTATGATGATCACACTGCTCTGCAGTGCTGAGGAATGGCAAAGTGGCACAGTCACACAATATAATTAACTTTTAAAAGGCCTCGGAGACTTACAAGGCGCTATACTCAATGCAATAAATCAGGATCAGGTACATTGTATTGAAGTAGTTCTGCACTGAATTTAGATGCTTTCCTCACTTCAATGTGACCACTCACGGGATGGGATACACCACACTGGGGACCTGGTGTCCTCCCAATGAAGTCATCTCTGCTCTTCTGTGCCACTTCCTCAGGCCTCTCCAGGAGCCACACAGGTGTGAGCAGGCTGGGGGTGCTGTGTGCTGGTGTCACACAGTGGATGACCCCTGGGGGCGATGGAAGTGACAAGAGGAGAACGATCGCCTCCTTTGAGTGGCTGGTGATGCTTTCCTCGATGCCAGCCATGCCCTGGCGTGCATCAGGCACAGCACTGCCACCTGGTCCAGGGAGGGGATTGTGCCTCTCTGCTCTGCAGTGGCGCGGCTGCACCTCGAGTCCTGTGTGCACTTTTGAGTGCCACAATAAAAAAAAGACATCCAAAGGAGAGCCACAAGTATGGTGAAGGGTCTGGAAGGGAAGCCTTATGAGGAGCAGCTGAGGTCACTTGGTCTGTCCAACCTGGAGGAGACTGAGTGGATGCCTCATTGTGGTCTTCAACACCCGCATGAGGGGCAGTAGAGGGTCAGACACTGATCCCTCTGGCAATCAGTGACAGGAGCCGAGGGAATGGCATGGAGTTGTGTCAGGAGAAGTTTAAGTTGGGTATCAGGAAAAGGTTCTCCACCAGAGGGTGGCTGGGCACTGGAAAAGGACCAGGGCAGTGGTCACAGCACCAACCCTGAGCTGAAGAATCATTCTCAGGCATATGGTGTGATTCTTCGGGTGTGCGTCGCACAGGAGCTGGGCTCGACGATCCTCGTGGGTGCCTCCCAGCTGGGGACAGCCTATGATTTATGAATCCCCGTCTCCTCCCACCGTCCGCTCAGCGCCCGCAGCTCCCCAGGGGTGCGGGGGGGAACCGGGGCGGGAGCGGCGCGAGGCGCCCGCCCCGTGCAGGCACCGCC